>JADRCH010000234.1:1841813-1854508 GCA_019843965.1 Rhynchomys soricoides
AAGAAGGCTGAGGACCACTGCTCTAAAGGGTCGCAGCAGTAAGAAGGTTGAGGACCACTGCTCTAAAGGGTAGCAGCAGTAAGAAGGTTGAGGACCACTGCTCTAAAGGGATGTAAGAATGGAACTGACTGGTGACATAGAGTGGAAGGGTGGAGGAAGGGGAGGTGTTGCCAAGGTGTTCGCTGAAAACATGTCCCCAGTTTGAATATTTTGCAGAATGGGCTGGAGGTGCTTTTTGAGAAAGACTCCTATACCCCAGGCTGGCCCCCAACCTTCCTATGTAACCAAGTTTGACCTTGAACTCCTGACCCCCTCCATCCTTCTCACCTCCTCCAAGTGCTGGAATTACAGTTGTGGTCCACTACACCCAGCCACTTGTTGGAATCCCAGTTCTTAGTGGTGATGGGAGTGGGGCCAATGGAGAAGCACTTGGGCCGCCTCTTAAGAGGAGGAGGATGCCAGTCCTAGGGAAAGGGGGTCCTCTCAGGAGTGGGTTTCTTACAAAAGCTTTAGTTTAACTCCCCTCATATATTTCCTGTATGTCTCCAGCTCAGATCGACTCTTCCACCATGGGATGGTGAGAGCTCAGGCTCTTGCCAGCTGCAACTGCTGGGCTTCAGAGTCTGACCCACTAACCCGTTCATTTCTGTGCCTCATGCATTAACTGGCCTGCCGTGCTTGGCCACAGCAGCACAAAGCAGGAGGAGACATGTCCCCCAACAGCTAGGGAGCTGTGGATAAATGAGAGGGGAGGCAAATTCAGTCATAAGGAGCCTTTCCAGGGAGGCCATGCAGCAACTCTGAGCATTTCTGTCAAAGGCAAGATACTTCAGTGTTCGAACATTTGCAAACCTTCCTCCTGGCCCACATGGAGGTGTCCCCCACATAGTGGCCTGCAGCAGTCTACACCATAGGCTCATGTAAAAGGACACCTGCAATGTGCCCCTCTGAGGTGTCGGAATCTCTAAGAGATAGGGCCTACTGTATGGTCTTTAGGTCATTATCTGCTCCTGAGGCAGCAGTGGCTCTTTTGCTTTCATTTCCAAGATGTGAAGGGAGCAATTTTACTCTGCCAACCAGTCCTGTCCAAATGCTTCTTTGCCTAGGCTCAGAGCAATAGAGTCTGATAGGTTTACTTTTCCGACGCTGGTGAGCCAATTCAAGCCAGATTAGATTATATTAAAGGCAGGTTTATTGGGAAGCTGCTCCCCGGTAGGCTAGTTCACTGACCCCAAGAATCAAGGCCAGGGAAATTGCAATGGGGAAAGGGGTGGAGGGGGAAAGGGGAAGGAGAGATAAAGAAAGGGGTGCATGTGCGGACAGAGAGAGAGAGAGACCAAAATGGCTGGATTACATAAGGTGGAGCCTCTGGGGGAAGGGCAGCCCAGTCTCTGGGCTGGAAATTCCTGGTTGGGGGCAGGGTGTGCCAGGTAGGGACTGAGGGATACTGGTAGAACCTAGAGGCCAGGTCCGCTTTGATATGTAAATTATGCACCTCAGTCCCTTGTCCTGGGGTTGGATACCAAACAGAGCCAACCAGGTATATACTAGAACCTCCAAACTATTGAGTCTGCAGAAACTGCACCTCTTGATCTGTTCCTAAAGTGTCTGTTACAGAAAAGGAAAGCTGTTAAACCCCAGTAAAAGTTCGAACCCCTCTGATCAGACATTCGAGTACTGTATGCTTTCTTAGGGACCATGTTGGGGGGAGGAGGCTGCTCCCCACATGAGGTGCTTCTGGGATAAATAAACAGCAGCTTTAAAATTATATATGTGGCTGATGGTAACGGGCTTTATTGGTTAAGACCCCTTCCTTCCCCAAAGTGCATTTTCAGATGTAGCTTAGTGAAGCTGGCACAGTGGTCAGGCAGTGATGTCATCTCCTGGCAAAGGAGAGGCAAGCATCCTAGAGCATCCTGCTTTTGTAAACAACTGTGACACCTGACCTTTGAATCCTGACACACACACCTCTCACACCTCTACACACCTCTCCTGAGGTGGGTTTGAACTCTGGGCTCAGAACTGCTCTGGAGATTCAGGCATCATTACTTCCCCCTCCCCCACCCCCCCACTACCCATCTTGTGCCCAGAGAAATAAGACCCCAGCTCAGGCCAAGGGCCAAGGAAATGGACACATTTCTCAGTGTGTCTCCAAATGCTTGAAGCTCAAGCAGTGCAGGACTGCTGCCGCCTCCGCTGGAGCCTTCATGAAAGTGACAGTGCTGGATCTGAGGTACAAGATATAAAGCCGAGAATTACATCCCATAGAATCAAGCTCTGATTTCATCCCTGAAGTTCTGGTTCACAAAGTTTGCTTCCTTCCAGCCTCCTTCTCTTAAAATGAGACGCTTGCTGCTGCTAAGAAAAGCAAAAGGCCCAGATGTGCCTTCTGAGTTGGATCAAGTATGATATGGATTCTGACTCCTCCTCCGTTTCCTCCACAGCCTGATACTTTTCATGCACATGTGACTCTTGGCTGCATTTGTCTTCTCTCCTCCTCCAAGTTGCTTGCTTTAGCACAGATGGCCATTCCATGTCCTGCTCACAGTAGCACAGCCTTGTTGAAATTCAACAAATCCCATTGAAAGACACCTCCCCCACACATACCCCCAGGCTGACCCCAGTGACCTCCGGTCACAGTCTTGGGTCCCACCATTGTCTGGAGTCTTGTGACTCAATCAATACTCCTCCCCAATTCCCTAGCAATAAGAGAGAAAACCACCCACACAGAATTCAACCCCTCCATCGTGGGGGTCATCCAATCATCGTCCAGGCTCCCTGTGATGTCATGCAGGTGGGCAGGGCCTCTTTTGGAAAGCATGCTTGGTTCTCAGGTGCACCAGTGAGGAGTGACACACCCTGATACAACCTGCTCACAGCCTCTCCAGGGCTTACTAACATGCTAGCCACAGCCTGCCTCCCCCGCCCCCGCGCCGCCCCCCTGGCCATCAGGACCCCGTGATGGTGATGGCCTATAGATCAAGATCATATATCAAAAATGCTGCCAGCTCCACTCATTGATAATCCTGGCCTTTATGTTTCGTCTTTTTGAAGGCAGGGAAAGGGTCTGCTCTGTGGTTGCTTCTAAATAAGCCTCCATATGTTGTGAAAGCAGTTCTTGGAACACTCCTCCAGTGGCCCCTGAGATGCACCTCCATCTCCTGCATTGAGCTGCAAACACATCTGAGACTGAGCCATAAGCACTTTCAGCAGTGAGCCTACTAGCCCACTGAGGACTGATCTATAAGTACCTCTGGGACTGAGCTACAAGCACTTTCAAAAGTGAGCTATAAGTCCATCCAGAACTGAACTGTAAACACAGCAGAACTGTTTACCACACAGGAGGAGAGTTGGCCATGGATGTGTTCCTGGGGACTCTAGGATTCCAGTGATCCAGGACTGGGTCCCATCTCTTAGTGTCTACCCAGAGCTGAGCACCTGATGGTTGTTGGGACAGATGTGGTGAGCACAGACTTCCATCATTTAATCCTCCAAGCTTGTCTCCAGCTTCCGGATGAGGCGCTGGTAGGTGTCTCTTTCCACCTGCCAGGAATGATGTGTCCTCACATATTCCCTTCCATTGGTCACGATTTCCTTCTCTAGTGCAGGATCACTAACCAGTCTCTTTGCCAACTGAATGAACTCCTAAAAGACAGGAAGTGGATGAGAAACACACATGAGTGATGGGTGTAAGGCGGGACCCTGGAGAAACACACTTTATGGTGGTGGGGATCAGAGTAATGCAAGCATTGGGATTAAGAAACACTGTATATGTCAGGTGGCAAGATGGCTCAGTGGGTAAAGGTGCATGCATGCGCGCGCGCACACACATACACACACACAC
This sequence comes from Rhynchomys soricoides, assembly GCA_019843965.1. NCBI lineage: Eukaryota > Metazoa > Chordata > Mammalia > Rodentia > Muridae > Rhynchomys > Rhynchomys soricoides. The sequence goes on from JADRCH010000234.1 coordinate 1,845,658, forward strand.
ACACACACACACACACACACACGCACACACATCCCCACAGATCTGTGCCCATAAACACCTGTCAAGAACGTCTGCAGGAAACCCTGGAGCTGTCAATCAGGCTCCTTCCCAGTCTTCCCAAGTCCAACGAGAATCATCTCTTGGCCTGTCTCTGCAGGGGGTGGTGGTTACACAGAGACTCACACATGATCAGAGTGAAGATATAAGTGACTCAGCCTGAAGTGGGATGTGTTTACCACACTCTCCAGGCTCAGAGAACATCATGTAGGGTGTTAAGATGGTAAGAGCTAAAGGAAGGGGTACAGGGTTGTGGAATGCTGCAGCTGTGGTTCATCTGCACAAGACTCGGCCTATTGATGTTGTCATCGATTGAGGAGCGGCTCACCCCTTCCTGACAATCTGTAACTTGTTTGTGGTTGATAGGAGATGGAGTGTCCTGATTAGATAGCTATCAACTTGATGTCTTTTCAGGTGACCCTCAGTTGAGAAAATACCTTGAGAGCGAGTTTATGAAGCATTTTATTATAATAAATAATAGTAATAAGAATAACAACAATACTTAATGTGAGATGGCCCAGCCCACTGTTGGGTGGGCAGACAGTTCTGAGTTTTATAAGAAAGCAGGCTGAGCAAGCCATGGAGAGCAAACCTGTAAGCAGCTTTTATCCGTGGTCTCTCCTTCAGTTCTCGCCCCCAGGTTCCCGCCCTGCTTGAGTTCCTAGCTTCCCTGATGCTAGACTGTTGTTTGGTTGGGAGTCCCTGGCTTGTCCCATCCCCAGCTTGGTCCAGGAAACTCCATTCCTCCCTCTCTCTCCAACCCTGCCCACACGGAAAGCCTAGGAATAAAAAAGGTCACAAAAAGCCCTGTCCTGCATTCCTGACAGCTGTCCCAACCCCTCACATAAGGTCACCAGCCAGCGACACCCCCACCCCCCATCCCCCACCCTGGCACAAACCCAGTATGTGGCAGACATATCATTTTCCCTCCACAGCCATGCCCCTCCACCCCCACCCCACCAACACCCCCTCCTCCACTCTCATCCCCTGGGACTGGTGAACTCACCCAGGAGCCCAGGAGCCCATTCCCAAATAAACCTGCCTTTTTTTTTTTTTTTTTTTTTTTTTTTTTTTTTGCTTTTAATTCAGCTGAATTGGCTTATTTCTTCAGGGGAGAAAACCTATCAACTGGGATCAGGATTTAGAAGCCAAATGAATCCTTTCTTCCCCAAGTTGTTTTTGGTTATGATGCTTTTATCACAGCAATGAAAGCTAAAGTGTAAGAAAGATATTTTCTTCTGTAGCCACCAGCAAAGAGTCCATATTCATGTAAATAACCAAGTCACAGGGGGGAGGAGCAGATGGAGAAGGTGGGGGCCAGAAGAGAGAGAAAAGGGACTCAGTGGGAAGAGAATTAGCAAGAGGGAGGAACAAGAGAGAATGGGGGTGGTCCAAATACATTAAATATGTATGAAAATGTAACAAAACACATTATTACATATAATTAATATTATAAATAACATGTGAATTGATATATTTAATATAAATGTGATACTATATAATATTTAATATTGGATAGGATATATAAATACAATGTTAATATTTTATTTAATATTAATAATCACTTTCTTTGCAGTGACTCAAGAGTCATGATTTCTTCCCTCTTTTATGGCCATAGCTAGAGACCCTAGGCTCACACACTGTGGCAGAGAAGCTCTTTACACCATGGGCAATGCCTGGTACAGAAGGAAGCTCTGGGACTCAGGGCCAATTCTGCGTTCCAATTCTGCACCACTTCTCTCTGGTGTATGATCTTTGACATGCTAGTCACCACCTCTGAGCTCACACTGATCACCTGTTGTAAGGTCCATGATTCGCTGAAGAATGATACCCCAGACTCAAATAGTATGTAAACATAAAGGGTGTTTTATTCTGCAGAAGTCCAGCATGCTGGGGTCTCCCATTACTAAGATAAAGACAACCAAGTGAGCTCACAGGCCTGATTTAAAGCACATTAGGGGAATTCTGGGGTCCAGAAACATTACCAGGATGTGGGGCCTGGAAACGGTTGCTGAAGAGTCCCTGGGTAGGTGAGCTTTATCTTACTCTATCTCTAGGCATTCCAGAACCACTGGGGATGGGGGGAGAACTCTTGCTGGGGAAGTAACTGAGGAAGTCTGGAAACTGCTGCCACCATTGTCCTTGCCTCAGGCCAGGTGGCCGGGCAGCTTTTGAGGACAGGACTTACCTGGAATTGCCTAATTCCTGGAAACAGATTTAGGCCTAGTCTTCTTAACTGCCAATTTGAAGCCTGTCATAGAGTCAGCCTAACCTTCTCATGGTGAATGAGCAAAGGCCACTTACTGTCCCCTCAGGCCACATGCACAGAACATGAGAAGGTCCTGGGTTTTGTAGCTTCCCTGCAGACCACATGTGCATTATTAATTGAAGCATCTGGAGCCTCCTGCTGAACAGTCCTTAATTTCAAAGTCTCTCATAATTAGAAAAATTAAGATGTATTCTGATATCAAACTTGTTTAGGGAGAGAGGGAGCATTCCTTATTTATTACGTTTGCAAGGAATGCTGAGCCAGAAGGCCTGAGTTTAAGTTCACAAACTCCCTTTCCTGAGGGAGACAAAGAGGCTTGCAGATGGGATTCAACTGTCAGCCAGAGCAGTGGTGGCAGTTGCTACAGAATCTCATGCTGACAAGGCTGGGGCAGTGGCTCAGTCAGGAAAGTGCTTGCCTTGTAAACATGAGGACCTGAGTTCCATCCCCAGCACCCACTAGAAAGAACTTCCATGTGGCTATACATACATGTAGTCTCTCTGCACCAGGGAGGCAGAGACAGGAGGATCCCTGGGGCTCATGGCAGGCCAGCCTTGCTTCCTTGTGAATTCCAAGCCCATGAGAGACCCTGTCATAACAAAACAAGCAAGCAAGGGGAACAGCAGCCACTGTTGTCCTCTGACTCCCACAGGCACCCCACCACCCACATGCATACTTGTGTGCATACACGCTTGCACACACACACACAAGTGCGCACACTCTTAAGACTCTCGTGCAGGAATTCATAGACACTTAAATACTATTGTAACCTTACTGTCAGGTGGAGTAAATGCCAACTAGGAGACAGTGCCTGAGATTAACACAAAGCACTTTCCCATCAAGAACGGAACAGCCACATATCCTCAAAATTATTGTTAATTAAATGTTGAATGACTTTTATAGCTGGCAATATAAATAGCAACATTTATGTGGATGGGATTTTATTTTTATGTATTATGTACATATTTCCTAGTAAACCAGTGTTCTTTTCATCATAAAAACATAACATATTTATTCCCCCCACGTGGCAGAACAGCATTCATATTAAAATTATTCAATGAGCTTTAGCACTCAGGAATATTACTTAACAATGCTGGCCTTATCTGTGATTTAACTGATGTGAAGGACTGGGCTGAAGCCAGGGCCCTTGCTTACTATCTCTGCAGGACTCGGGATAATTTTAGAACAAACTCCTAAGCGATAGTGGATAGGCTCTGATAAAGCACCCAACTTTCTTTCTTTCTTTCTTTCTTTCTTTATTTATTTATTTATTTTCTCAGCAGTGAAGTCTTGGAAAAGAGGGTTTGAAGCAAGAAAGACTGAAGCTAGATATCAGATGTACCTTATGTCTAGCTTAATGAATGAGCACCAGAAAAGAGGGGAAGGAAAGAAGAGAAATAGACAGAACCTCCCTCCCCCAGAGAGAGAGAGAGAGAGAGAGAGAAATTTCCCTGACTCTGCAGTGACTATCTACTGAGCCTGGATACTGTCCCCATGAGTGGTTGAGCCACTTGCCACCCATTTGCTCCTGGTCAAGGACTATCTGTAAAGTCAACTGCCACATGTGCCCCATCCCCTTATACGAGGCTCTTTGCTTTGTAGCTCCTGTCGCAGTCGGGGCCCACTCCCCATACCTCGTAACTGCAGGTAGACAAGTAGTCTTGCCTTCCTCAGTGTGGTGTGTCAGTGTGGTTGTTTCAAGTTGCAGACAAAGCTTTGAAGAAGGAAACTTTAGTAAATTTTATAAGTAAAATCTAGGTTTGGTTTTTTGCTTTCTTCTCTCCAAGTCACCTTGGAAAATGACACAGAAACTTGCTTGGGGCAGTCTCACTGAAGACTCCAAGGACAGAACTGTAAGGCCACTGCAAGAGGAAGGCCATCCTAGGCCACCTAGCCCCAGCTCAGCTATAGCACAATCAGCATTGGGCTCACTGGGTAAGTGGCTGGACCAGCAGAGGTGCCCACATAGGACTCAGCCATGAATACCCAGGACTGAAGCCCAGAACTTACTTGAACCAGCTTTTAATGTAATGTGGTCAGAGTAAAAGACTCCCATGGATGACCCTATTTGCCCATAATGACTATGGTGCTGTGGGGTGAACCCAGTCCATTCCCTTGACTCAAGAACAGAGAAAACCTGAGACTTGCTCTCAACCAGCAGAAACTGGCAGAGGTCAAGAGCCATGGCAAAGATCACAGGTAATGGCAAGAGGCTGGTGCTATGGTGTTTATGACTGGTCCATGGCCTTACATGAGTCCAGACTATGTGTGTAACATCAGGCTGCCTATCTGTAACCTACCATGGACCACCACACCAGACAGACTAAAGAACTACAGAGTAAAGCTTTCAGGGAAATGTCTGTGGAATGCACACACTAAATGGGGGCAGAGGTTGATTTGCAGTCAGCTAACCTGGAGCAATCACAGGTTCCACAGACCTGTTGCAGAAGAGCACACCAGAGTGCTGACTTAAGCAGGTCAAGTGGCCTTGAGGGAGGGGCTTTCTCTAGGACCATCAATACCCCTTTGAAAGCCACTGATGGAAATCAGTAAAAAGGCAGAGAAGGTGTGTGCACTAAGACAATGAGAATAAAAGCCATGCACAGAAACACAGGTCTTCAGAGAGCTCAGAAGTGAATGAGAGTAGATGCCTATAAGTCAGCCTTAGGAAAACCACGTGCCTCCCATCCCCCAGTGAGTAGCCAGTGGTGGTGGGGCACACTCATTAAGTCACTCAGAAACACAAAGGACACAGCCAACTAAATAAAATGAAGGTGCAGACTAGAGCTACCTCTGGAGTTGCAGGTGTGCAGAGCCTTGCTCAAACACCTGCAAAAGGTTGTTTGTTTTTTTAAGTGATACAAACAGTCATTGTCTTCAGACAAGTAAGGAACTGTTCCAGAGTTTACTCTCTTTCCCTGTCATCTTCTATTTTGGTGGAAAATGTATCCTTTCTTTCTTTTTTTTTTAAAAAAGTAATATTTAAAATGCATTCTTTGAAAATCTTCTGTATGTATACAAAGTATCTCTATCCTGTACACTCTCACCCCAGCTCTCAACACATCTTCCCAGCTTCATCTCTCTCTTTAAAAACAAAAAGAAAAAAAAAAAAAACCCTCACTAAAATTAGTAGCACATAATTTAGGCTCACCCACTGAGTTGTGAGCAACCTTCCAATAACCACACACTCCTACGAATGCATGGAATGCATACTCCCACGCCCCCACCACCACCAACTGCCAATAGATCCTCAGCCAGGGCTGCAGCCCTTGGAACACCTCCCCTCTGTGCTGGAGTTCTGTGTGGCTTGACCCTGCGCAGGTCTTATGCAGGTATGTGTGGTGGCTTGAATGAAAAATGTCCCTGGCATTGGCTTAGGCATTTGAACACTTGGTCCCCAGTTGGTGGTGCTGTTTGGGGAGGTTTAGGTGGTACAGCCTTGCTGGAGAAAGTAGGCAGTTGGGGGGTGGGGGGGGGGAGACTTTGAAATTCAAAGCTCTCTGCTTTGTGATTGCAGCCAATCGTAGGAGCTTTCAGCTTCCTGCTTCTGCCCTATGTGTGATGTTGTCTACACCATTATGGACACTAAACCTTTAGAACTGTGAGTACATAAATAAACAAACAAACAAACACCTAACCACTTTCTTCTATAAGTTGCCTTGGTCATGGTGTTTTATCACAACAGGAATGTAACAAAGACACATATCTGTTGCAAGTTCGTGGGTGTAATGACCATGTCCTGTCCAGCACACAGCATTCCACAGCTCTCCTCTCATCTTCCAGCTTCGGACTGATGAGGATGAGGAGGCAGCTGGCTCATTCACCGATAATTAAAAGAAATGAAAACTACAGATCTGGTGCTATGGTGGGAACCCAGCTGTTCCTTGGGCCAAGGAGAGCTCTCCAGCAGAGGAGCTAGCATGGGAATGGCATTCTGCTTAGAGACCAGCCCCTGTGGGCCACACTCAGTTGGTCTGGGCAGAAGGGGCGCTCTGCAGGGGCCCCAGTATGGTCTATTACATACATCACTCCCTATATAAGATAGCAAAGCACAGAGGGCTCTCAGCCATGTGAATAATCTCCATTACTTCAAACAGGTTCCTTTGCTCAGGGACAGGAAAGGCACTACAATAGAAGTGGCTGCTGAGATAAACAGCCCTATTAGGACCAGGTGCTGCCTGACAAAGATGGGGCACAGTAGTACTGGGTTCAGCTCTATCACGGACACCAGTACGTGGGGACAGTAGGAAACACAAGCAGAGGCATCAGGCAGGTGACTGAGCCTGCTTGCAGCCCCCACCTTTTCCTCCAGCATTACCATTCCAGTGACAGACCAAGAGTGTCCTCTAAGGGACACTTGATGACTTCCAGGGTGCTGACCAGCCACCACCTTTACAGAGAACTCCCATGGACCAGCACTGTCCTGCTCTGATTCAGCCTGGGGCAGGGATGCCATTAGATCTGGTCTACACCTGGGTACCAAAGCTGTCCACACACCTCTGTGCTTAGAGAAGGATCCTGTAGTGGGATTGGTTGAGACCTCATAGGGTGCAGGTAGCTGAAAGAGAAAGGGAAGGAAGGAAGAGAACCCTTCCCTTTCTGTCCCTCTAGGTCACAACTGGCCCCTTCCCTGGGTTGCAGGCCCATCCCTAACTCATCTTTGTTTCTTCAACAATACAGAGGCAAGTTTGCAAGTTGGCAGGTGACTGTGCAGAAGATGGTAGGGACATCATGGAGGTCATTAAAGAAACCATGTCCCTTCTCTCCCTCGTGTTTTGGGAGAATACTTGACAAGCAGGGTTCTCCTGATGATGCCCTCAATGCCTTGGCACTCAGGTTACACCAAGCCCAGGAGATGCTGAGGTCCAGGCCAGAGCTCACCTGGGTGCAGCTTCCATGCTTCCTGAGGCATGAGCCCCATCTGGTGGCCCTTTCTATCCAGCTACATTCATCAAGCCCAGGTCCCATGGGTCACCAGGGGCTTCACTTCTGCCAGACTGTGCCATCTGTCTCCAGCATAGGGCGGCTGTGGGCCTCAGACAGAAAATGTCCCTTCTCCTGATGAACCAGTATGAATAAAGGATGAGAGAATTCACTTTGGGGGGGAGGGGTGTTAGGTGAGAAAGTACCAGAATTCCTCCTGAAAGGAGTGCAGAAGGTAGAGGAGGAGGGAGGGGAGAAGGAGGGAGGGGAGGATGAAGGGATGGACGAAGGAAGGGAGGGGGACAGAGTCACAGAGACAGAAGGAGGTGAGAGCAACTATCAACATGTGTGTGGATATGGGACATATTTGCATAAGTGGATGTCTGCATGCATGCTAGCTTTCGTGTGTGTACATGTATAACCATTTCTGCATCCCTCACCTGGGCTGGACCTTGCAGGACCTCAGACCAAGGAGCATACTCTCTCAATCCTCTCATGGTAATGTGACAGCCAGGACGCACAGAGCTAACTCTGTATGGTGCCTGTACACCACACAGACAGGCTAGGCTGGACTCTTCTGAGAAACCCAGCCAAGGCCCAGGGTCCCTCTGTCCAACACTGCAGTCCTGGCCTACTCCGCTGGGGCCTGTGAGCATCCAAATGCATGGGGATAGGGAACTGGATGCTCAGTGACTGTTTAACTTACTTCTGGGATTTTTGGGGGGCACATTTTTTTAAACCTGTAGAAGTCAGAGGACAACTTGCAGAAGTCAGTTCTCTCCTCCCACCGTATAGGTCCCAGGGGTTAATTCTCAAATCTTTAGGCCCAGCACTAAGTGCCTTTACCATTGAGTGATCTTGCTGGCTCTAAATTTAAATGTGAAATCTCTCTAGATTCAATGATTCAAAATCTTCTTCAAAGCAACTGGCATGGCATTTGCTGCTTCCAAAAGAAAGAGTCTTAGCTCCGTCTTCTGGATGAAGGAACAGCATACAGCAGAGAGTGCTTACAAGCCACTCTCAGACTTCAGATCGGAACAAGACCCTGAACATATGAGACACAAGTTTAAGAATGGCATTTCCCAGAGTATCTTGCTTTTCCCAAACACAATCAAAGCCATCTCTGCTTAAAGAAAAAGATGTCTTGAGAAGGGGATGTAGCTCAGTAGATAGATTGCCTGGTTGGCCTAAGTCTGATCCTTAGTACAGCACACACTCAAGTGTGTCTGTGGCCATCTATAATCTCTGCACTGGGGAGATGGGGTAGGGTGGGCTGGAGGATCAAGCATTCAGGAACATGCTTAGCTGTATAGTGAGTTTGAAGACAGCCTGGGCTACACAGACACAATATATACATACATACATACATACATACATACATACATACATACATACATAATTTTTAAAAAAACATAAGCTGGCTAAACAAAGGTAGGTCACACCTTTAATCTCAGCACTTGGGGGACAGAGACAGGTGGATCTCTGAGTTTGAGGCCAGCCTGATCTACAAAGTGAGTTCCAAGATAGCCAGGGCTACGCAGGAAAAACCTATTTCAGAGAGAGAGAGAGAGAGAGAGAGAGAGAGAGAGAGAGAGAGAGAGA
>JADRCH010000234.1:1854518-1876721 GCA_019843965.1 Rhynchomys soricoides
AGAGAGAGAGAGAGAGAGAGAGAGAGAGAGAGAGAGAGAGAGAGAGAAGAAAACATAAGCTATGTCATCATGTCATGTTGGCCACTAAGGACAGGAGCTCGAATACAGCATGTCCTTTATAAACATTAGCCACCACCACCATTGGTACCTCAAAATTTATTTCTCTACAGTTGTTTAAAGAACAAAAAGAAAACCTAGCAGATCAGCTTGAGCTGCCCTTGAAGAGCCCAACCCTGGCAGAATATGAACGAATTCATGGTTTCTATTAAATGTTATAGATCTTAATTTTGAAGCTATAAAACTCAACTATAAAAAACACCTAGGAAAGTCACTAGACTCCTTCTTAAATGGAGAAATAACCAGATTGTTGAGGTAATGAGAAATCAATGCTGAGCGGGTTCAGGAAGCTTCATTTAAATTGAAATTTTCCAGAGGTGAAGTGTACAAAACCAGAGATTATTCTGTCCCTACAGTGAAATGTGTTTAGTCATCAACTTTTTAGATTAAAAAAAAAAAAATAGACATAGGCATAGGTATGGGATATATAGAGATATACTATATAGATATACATATAGATATACTTCTACATTAGATATAGATAGCACATAGAGATAGACATAAAGACAGTAGTTGGAGATATGCATTGGATATATGCATATAGAAACAGACATAGACATGAAGAGAGAGGTAGAGGTAGCTGTAGATGTTGATAAGTCAGTTGGCTCTCCTTGTAAGATCCCCAAACAAATGCCTCGTGCTGCTTAGTTTGTGTCACCTGGGAACCTCAGGGAACCTCAATAAAGGAACTGTCTTCATCCGACTGTCCTGTGGGCATCCCTGGGAAGAATTTTCTTGGTTGTTGATTGATATGGGGGAGCGTGGTCCCACTATGGGCGGTACCACTCCTAGGTAAGGCAGTCCTGGGTTGTATAAGAAAGCAGGTTGAGCAAGCCAGCAAGCAATGCTCCTGCTCCTGCTTGAGTTACTGCTCTGAATTCCCTCAGTGATGGACTGTGACCCAGATGTGTAAGCCACATAAAATCTTTTCCTCCCCAAGTTGCTTTTGGTCATGGCTCTTACCATAGCAACAGAAAACTAATGCAACCCTTTCCTTTCAGATTCCTTTCTATGTTCTTGTCATGGGGGTGAGTGTAGAGGTTCTGGCTTGTACCATTCACTGCCAAAGAACAAAGGCTTAGGGACAGGAGCTGTCTCAGGGGTTGGAGAGCCACACAATGCAGAGAGGCACAAAGCCTGAAAGTGGGTGGGCACCAAATCTCCATTTCTCAGCAGCAGACCTCACTTTGAAAGGTTGAACCCTCTAAAGGGGATAGGAGGAGAAGGTTGGAAACAGAAAAGTGTCAACAAATAAACAAATAAAGGCCAATACAATTGCGTTCTTCAGTCTTCACACCCAGGCATGCTGCACGATTCACTGGTTTCCCTTGCCCTCCTCCTCCCCCTACATGGTGCCTGGACTAATTCAATTCTTATAGTCCACAAACCAAGACCCCCTGTCTTTGCTGACTGTCCACTGAACTCCCAGACTCTGCCCAAGGTTCCTGGCCATGCACCCCACCCCATTGTACAGGTCCTGATCTCCCAATCTCTCTGAACACTTCAGTCCCTTATCTCCAGCCCTACATGGGAAAACCAGGTTTCTTTATGTTCTCAATTAAGGAATAACAGCTAACACAGAATGAGTAACTATATTTAGCTTGATTTCAAAGAGCATTTATGCTTACACATTATTTATGTGCTATGCATTTCATATACATATTTTAACTCCCAAAGCCGGTGGCCTGACAGGACAGTTCTTCTTAATAAATGAAGTGCCGGTTCTCATACATATTTGAATGCATATTTGAAATTGCTCTTGCTTTCCCTGCATTCAAGTCTAAGTTCTGTGGTTGATTAAAACAATGCCAGCCCGGAGTTCCTTAAAGCTTGCATTATTTGTTTTTAGAGCAACGTATCCTAGCATACACTGGGTATGTGTGACATCCGTGTCTCGCAAACTATTTTGGAGTGTGAAGAATCGCAACTCTTCTCGCACAGAACCAGGAAGGGCTGCTGTTCTAAACATCCTTTGGTAAAGCCAATGTGAAGACTGTGGGTCCAAACACATCTTCAAGTAAGTTCTAAGTTCTATAGTGATAGGCATGGAGAGTTTGGGCTATCTTTGTGACTCAGGGGCTGGAACTCACTTAGGAGGACCTGAACATGAGAGAGGCAGGGATCTGTGCCTCCAGCCCCCAGAATACACTGTCACAAGGCATCAGGTGGTTAGAGGACCTTCTCTTCTGCTCTACCCTGCCCCTAGACAACTACTTAGGAGGATACTAGCTGGCAAAGTCTTTGTGTATTTGGGTTTTGTTCATTTGTTTCTGTGGTGTTAGTTTTGTTTTATTTTAGACAAGGTCTCATGTTGGCTAGTCTTAAACTAGCTATACAGCAGAGGTTGGCCTTAAACTTCTGAATGTTCTGTAACAGGCACATACCACCATGCCTGGTTTATGCATGCCAAGCGAATGTTCAGCCAGCTGAGCTAAAATCCTCAGATCAGAAGTACCCTGAAAGTCTAAATGCTTCGTGTCCCTCCAAGGTAAGAACGGAAGCCACAGAGCAAGCTGGACAGCTCTACCTCCACCAGGAGCTGGAGGTTTATAAGAACCCCAAATTCAAGAGTGTTCTTCACATAGACAGGACTCACACCAATGAGGCAAGCACAGGGAAAGGACTCTCTTTACCTGAGGGTTTGAAAATAGCAGTCCTGTGACTCCATGCTCTACCACAGCCGAATTCCCAGGGATGTTTCTGGCTAGCACAGGAACTTCCAAATCCATTGCCTGTAAAGATGAGAGGAGTGAGGAGGAGAGTGGCATCTAAGAGCCAGGCATCAGGACCTGAGTCCAATCTCCTGGAACTTCCGTTAAAAACAAAAACATAACCAGGCATGGTGGTCCATACCTGTCATCTCAATACTGGGAGTGGAGTAGGGGATACCAAGCCAGGGGGATCCCTGGGACTTACTGGCCAGTCAGTCTAGCCTACTTGTCTGACCCCAGGTTGTGAAAGACCCTATCTCAAAAACTAAGGTGGATGGGGCTGAAGAGATGGCTCAGGGGTTAAGTGTGCTTGCTGCTCTTGCAGAGGATTAAAGTTTGGTTCCCAGCAACCAAGCTGAATGACAGGTCACAGTCACCCGAGACTCTAGATCCAGGGACTCCAGCACCCTCTCCAGGCCACAATTGGACACTCCCACACATATGCACATATTCTGACATGTGTACATTTCCCCACATAGACACGCACAAGCATACATAATTTAAAATAAAAATAAATCTCTTTTTAAAAAAATGGCAAATTCTGAGCACAGACTAACTCTGAGAATATGTGAACACATTGAGAAGGTTGGTCCTGATAGCGCTGTAGCTGGCAAAGTCACACGCTAGACAGTGTTTGGAAATAGGCATGCTTGCATTCAGAGCAAATTCACAGAGCTTGCAGGGAAAGACAGAGGAGGGGCCAAGCCTGGCGCTGGGGTATAGACACATGAAATGTCAGGACACAAGACACATAGCTTCCCTTTACCAAAACAGACTCACCTGGCCTCCCTAGACTAGATCAACCTCCTCTTATGGGATGGATAGAACCTCCCTTCCATGCTCTCTAATACCCCTGTGGCCAGTCCCCAGACCCTTATTAGAGCTTCCTGGAGTTTATAGAAACAGTCTTGGGGGGGGGGGGGTGTGAAACAAAGTTTCTCTGTGCTTTAACTGTCCTGGCACTCACTCTGTAGACCAGGTGACCTCGAACTCACAGAGATTCACATGCCTTTGCCTCCAGCGTGCTGGCATACTACACCTGGCTGAAACAGTCTTTATTTTCCATGGCATGAGCAACACAGCTGCTGGAACTTGCTCCCCATTAAAAAAAAAAAAAAAAAAAGAACAGCCAGGCTTTATGGATGCACAGCTCACCTGCAGGGGTGACTTGTGAAGCTTGCAGCCAGGTGGTCTTGGGTCAGACTGCCCCATCTCTATTCTCTTGAAGAAAGACTTGCTGTGACTTTGTGGCATGAGTGACCTTTCAGAGTGATCACTGCTAGTATGGGAGAATGGCTTGATCTGAAGATGCTCATACAAACTCAGAGAGCTGAGCAGAGAGTGGTTTGGGTGAGGTTGGCCAGTGGCCGGCGGTGTATTTCTTCTACACAAAGACCACCCAGCCCCTTGCAAAATCCCTCACCTCTGGCAGCTTCCACGTCCCAAATAAATGCTCTTAGCAAGCCTTTCTAGTTCTGACACTTGAAAAATAGTTTTGGCTTTTCAAAAGAATAAGGAATGGTCCTGTCCCATGTCCCCACTTAAAATCAATCTCCCTCTATCTCACCCCTCCCCCTGACACACACACTTTGGCACCAAAATGGCACAAGTGTTTTAAAACTCTGTTATATATAGGGTCCAATCACTAGAGCTAGGGTGACGGGCTATGGTCATGCATTCTCCTTCTTGCTCTTGGCTTTAGATCTTCCATCCTTCTTCCATGGAGGTCCCAAAACCTAACCCAGAGGTTTTGTCTGCATGGTGACTATACCTACGTTGGTGTTCCAAACAGGAAAACTGGGAATACGAAGACAGCCCTTTTTACCCTTCGTGTGTGGAAGGGCACGTGTAGATGTATAGAAGACCGAGACAACGTGGAGTGGCCATCCTCAAACTGTCCATCTTGGTTTTTGAGACAGGGTCTCTCACTGGTCTGGAGCTCACAGACTATTAGGCTGAGTGTCCAGTGAGCCCCAGGGTCTGCCTGTCCCCCTCCTAAGCCTTCTCCATCCCTGGGATTATACTCACAAAGCAATCATGCCTGGCTTTTCCTGCGGGTCCTGGGCATTGGACTCAGCACAGCAAGCACTGAATTGACTGAGCCATCTCTCCATCTCCCTCCTTTAAGGTAATTCTATTGGGCGGTGGTAAGGGGTATTTCAAATCCACAGTATGCTTGACTAGGAAAGGCCTGGCTAGCTTTTAGCGATAATCATCCGGTTGCTGTGCATCTGGCTGACATTTGCTCTTGACATGTTTTCAGTGAGAAGCATGTATTTTAGCCAATGGGCATTTGTACTTGCCTGCTCAAGAAAGCAGATTCAGAAAGATCAAAAGTTCACTTGCAGGACTGGTGATGGTCATGTGTTCTGGCCATCTGAAGGGATTCTGAAGAAGCATGCTTGCCACTCCTCCTAAAATCAACTTCATTCAAAGCCCATCTCCCAGTGGTTATTTTGCCTTCTCAAAGGAAAGCCACATCAACACTTCAAGAGCATCAGAATTACTAACAGCTGCCTTTCCTATGAGGCAAGCCAAGTGCCACAGCAGTTACTCCACAGAGAAAGCTGGGTGTGCTGCTCATGAAAGCACTCAGCAGACCTCAGGCCCTTGACCTTTTAAGAAATAAGAATGGGGAGGGGAATGTGTAGCTACACCTTCTCAACACTGGATTGAAAGTTAGTTGCTGGGGTGACAAACTGCCCCAGGGGCTGGGGCTGAGCACCCAATCAAGGCTGACAGTTACCACAGAGCACAGGTAGAGCTGGCTTCTTTGTCACAAGGCCACATCATGCACTTTCAGAGCAATTGATGGAAATTCACTCTCCCTCCAGGGTATCTAGACACCCTCTTTTGGTATCCACTGGTAACTGCACTCACTTGTATGTACGCCCACACAGACACATGTACATAGGTGTAACTTAAATTTTTAAATAACTCTTTTAAAAAAATGGAGACGAGCAAGAACAATCTGGCACCACACCCTGGGCGTTAGAGCTACAGTTACCTCCAAGATGGCAGCCGACATGCCCTCAGAGACTGAGCTGTTGACCAGTGCAAAGCAGCTTTTTACCACTGCATGCAGATCTTCCTGGCACATCTCTCGGACCAGCCTCACCCCTGCAGCCCTGAAAAGGACAGAGCAGAGGTAGCATGGCTGTTTGAACCTTCTCATAGTCCCACTCAAGTTTATGTGAACAATTAAGACCCAATTTGTACATAAAGTGATGATGGGTCCCTTGTTCCTGGCAGGAAAAAATAAGCTCCTCATTCTTTCAAATCTTTGTTAAGATTTATTTATGTGTATCAGTGTTTGACTAAATGTATGTGTATACCATGTGACTGCATTACACACAGAGGCCAGAAGAGGGCATCCAGATCCCCTGGAACTGGAATTACAGGTGATTGTGAGCCATCATGTGGGTGTTGGGAATTGAACCTCCAAAAGAGCAGCCAGTGCTCTTACCCAAGGGAGCAGTCTCTCCATTCCCTAAATTTTTGTTATTTTAAATGATTGCATTTTTTCCCAGTGTCATCAGCTAAAAAAACTTAGTGATCTCTAAGTCAGGTATGGAAACATGTATCTCGGGCAATGTCACATAAGTGGCTTCTGATTCCAGTCCAGACACTTAGCCAGAAACAATGCACTTTGCTCTTGGCCTTTTCCCAGATGACTAGGGAGATAGAGTGTCTTACACTTTGAGTCCATCCATGTATTGGCCTCTACCCTGGAGCCCAAAGCATGACCTTGAGAGATCACAGGGACCATTATAGGAGGCTGCACTTGCAACCTGCTTAGAGCAGAGTCTGAGAAAGGTAATCTGGGACTCTTGAACTGATCACTCTGCCGCACGGGATTCCTAGTGTGCATGATGCCGTCTGCCTGAAGATGCTGCCTGTCCATCACTCTTACCTCCTCACCCGGTCTTTCACTTCCCTTGTAAACACTGGATCTACCTGGAAAAAGAAAGACAAGAAACACTTAAAAAGTCTGACCCTCTGGCTGGCACATGGCTCAGCAAGTACAAGCCCTTGCTACAAAAGCCTGAGGTCCTAGACTTGATCCCAGAAACTCACATGGTTGAAGGTAATAACTGACTCCCAAATGCATTGTCCTCTGCCTTCACATATGCACCATGGCATGTACACACACACATACATGCACATGCATACACACACATAATCCGACTCTGCAGGTGGGACCAGGTGGCAGAGCAACTAACTATCTTGCAAAAGCCCTAGGTCCAGTCCCCAACACTGCATAAACCAGGTGTGATAAAGAAAACCTGTGACCTCAACACTTGGAAAAAGGCAAAAGGATCTGCTATGTGGCAAACTCCAGGCCAGCCTGACCTAAATCTAAGTCCTCAGTGCACGAATCAAAGCCCACCCAGTAGTTCCAAAAGGAAGAATATATGAGAAACAGAGGAGCAGCCCAAGTCCAGCCCTTATACAAGGAAGATAAGACTAGAAAAGAGAAGGGGGAAGGGGCAGGGTCCGTGTGTGCCACCCTCAATGAGTGTTGAGCCTGGGGAAACCCAAGGGCTTCAAAGGACCATGGAAAGTGCCTACAGACAGGACAATTTAACTGTCCAATCCTTCAGGGAAAGGCTTGCTTTCTTAAATGATGCAGATGGAATTTGTCATAAAAAGCAATCAAAGACTGAGTGGGAAGCCTTCGTCAAAGCAGCCCATGGAACTAAAGTTTGTTTTTAGTGGGAAGCCTTCTCAGAAGCACAAATTTAAAACCAAGGGCATACCCCTCAGCTGATGAATAACAAAAACATGTTTATCCATGTGAGTATTATTCTGACACAAAGAGAAAGGACTACATTATGTAGTAACATAGACGAATCCAGAAAACAATATGCTAGGCTAGGCTTGGCAGTACACACCTGTGATACAGCACTAGGGGTGGAGGCAAGGGGATCAGAAGTTCAAGGTCAAACTAGGCTACATACAGAGTTCAAAGTCAGTTCCCTTCCATGAGGCAAAAGAGTCTCTCATCAATCTTCTTTTAGCTCACCACAAACTCTTCCCTGAGACATCCGACAGGCTACTCCATCAGATTGGTCCCTCGGTGTCTCCTGTCTGACTACTATTATCAGCCGTGAATATGAGTTTCAAACTTGAAAAAGCTTTCTTCAACACAAAACTCTAGAGTCAGCAAGATAAAGATGGCTCAGTGGGTAAAGATGCTTGCCATCAAGCCTGACCTGAGTTGAAAATCCAGGACTCACATGTATCATGGGATACCCACCTCCTCCAAGATAAGTAAATAGATGTAATTTAAAAAAAAAAAAAATTAGGGGCCAGGAATGGTGACATTCACCTTTAATCCTAATAACAGGGAGGCAATGGCAGGTAGATCTCTTATAAGACCGAGGCCAGCCTGGTCTACATAGTGAGTCATCCAGAGATGCACAATGAGGTCGTGATTCAAGAAAAAAAGAAAAAGAAAGAAAAGAAAACTTATTTTAGAAAGAATGAAGAGAGAGCTCAGTGGTATCTGCATGCACACACATAAATAAAAATATAAATACATCTTTAAAACTTATTTTTTTAAAAGTCTAGATTAGCTTCAAAGACACAGCAAGAGTGTGAACCCAGCTCAGGAATTCAGGATGCTAGCAGCCCCTCCTGACTGTGGCTCCAGCCAGGCTGCAAGGAAAGTAGATTCAATTCTTGTTCTCATTTACACATTGCCAATAGCCATCATGAATTACAAGCATGCTGGCTAGCTGAAAGCAAATGCCAGAACAACTAGCTTTATAATGCCAGGTGATAGAAAGCCTTTGTCTAGAAGCTCTGTTTTGCTTTCTTTCTGACAGGAAGTGCTGTATGGTGGGCCTTGAATCCTTCGGACTACTAGAATGCCTGCTCAAGGACTGATGGTGTTAGGCTTACTGACATCCCCAGGGCTATCCCACTATGTGGGGCTACATTATATCAAACATGAACAAGAATTTGTAGTTATCCCTTGGAAGATCTGTGCAGAGAGGAGCTCATAGCTATGAACAACAAATTGCTACTGTCATAGCTGTTTATAATTAATACTCAGTAGCCACCTAAGCCAGAAAAACATGTGCTAAGCCTTTCAAAGCCTTTAACTTAGTTCTTGCAACAATGTCATTACTGAACACTTTTATATAGGAGGACTCAAAGAGGTTGTGTAACTTCATCAGAGTCCCAGAGCAGGAAAGCTTTAGGGCCAGTGTTCTAGTCTGGGCAGACTGGAGGCCAGGCTCTTTGGTTCTGCTTAGTTTCATCAAATAACTCATAGAAAGCTCAAAGGGCAGAGGCTGGAGAGATGGCCCAGTTGGTAAAGTGTTTGCCTTGTAAGAATAAAGACCTGATTCAATCCCCAGAGCCCATATTTTAAAAATCTAGGTGTCATGGCTGGAGAGATGGCTCAGTGGTTTAACAGTATTTGCTGCTCTTGCAGAGGACCAGGTTCCTAACATCCATGCTGGGCAACTCAAAACCATCATCTGTAACTGCAGTTGCATGGGATCTAACACCATCTTCTGGCTTCCAGGAGCCCCACAGTGGCGAATATGTATGTATGTATGTATGTATGTATGTATGTATGTGTATATGAACACACACACATAAAGTGCATGTTCATATTTCCAGCTTGAGAGAGAGTCAGCGTAGTAGCCAATTTTGTGAGCCCTTGGAACAATGACAGACCCTGTCTCAAGACGACAACAAAAAAGGTAGATGGTCCTCCACAGGAAAATGCACCCATATGCAATGAGCACATGAGCACACGTACAGATAGACACACACAGGCACATGCACACAGGTTATAAAACCCATGAAGTTCCTGCTACCTTTCCAGTCTCCATGAGTCATCATCCTCCAGGATGCAGCTGGTGCCCTGTCTCTGAAATGCTTTCACTCTCCCTGAGAGTCCTGGCCAGAAGCAACACCTCCCACCAAACTATCCTGACTACTACCTTGCCACCCTGGGGTCACCATCTTTAATAGCACTCCCTCTGTTTCTGCTGCACCTCAGTCTCCTTATCTGGCTCCCATGCAGTGACTAGAACAGTCCTGTGCATGAGAACTCTCTTTTTATTTCCCACTCCTGAGACCTCATGCTCAAATTATTAAGTAACCAGATCCCAGCATAACCCTAGCATATTATGATGTAAAAGTCAACCCTTCAATGAAAGCTCCCTTCTGGGCTGGCAAAATGGCTCAGTGGGCAAAGGTGCTTGCCACCAAGCACAATGACCTAAGTTTGTTCCCGGAGAAACACCACCCCTCAACCTGGGACATTATAGGAGAGAACCCACTCCTGTGACTCCTGCAAGTTCTCCTTTGATCTCTAGACAAATGCATCATGCCATACACGTGTGCACATGCACACACGCACACACACACATTTTAAAAATGGAAAGCCTTTCCATCTACATGTTAATTTTCACCTTAATATTTTACATGGGTTTGTATCTGCAAGCCCATCCTCTTTGTCGATATTAGCATGCACTGGCTCTCAAGATGAACTGTCTGGGGAAAGATAATTTGTCAAGGATACAAGTCGTGTTCCCAGACGGCTGGAATGTAGCTAAGGAGTGAAGAGCAAGTCTTAAGATGAAACTACAATTGACGCTGGCTTTCTCTGGGTTCACTTTCCACATCGGTTCATTTTCAAATCTCTTAGTGAAGCCGAGTGGAACAAAACACAAGATAAAGAGGAAAAGAGTGGATGTTTTTATTTAATGAAAATTTTAAAGGGGGAAGAAAAAGCTTTGAAAGCAGCAAGAGAAAAATTCTCATTTCCTCCTTCCAAGCTTGTTTATTTCCTAACAAAAGATATTGTTTCAACTCTAGGGCTTGGGGGAAATAATCTTTGCTATAAGAAGTTGCTGGGGAAGTCATTAGGCTATCATGCCCAAAGCAAACGTCCCCACCTCCAGCATACCTCAACAAAGAGCTGGGGAAGGCACCGTAAAAGATGCCCTGTGAGCGGGAACATGTGCTTCTCTCAAACAGAAGAACTGAGAGATCAAAGGAGCATTAATAGAAAACCCAGGCTGAATTCAGAGCATCCTGCAGCTAGAACAGGATCCAGACAGTCAGAGCAGAAAGGGAACACTGGCTTTAATGGTCCCTTATGCTTCCTGTATTCCCAGGACACTCTCCCAAGGAAAGGAAGTGCTCGCTTTCACTAATAGCGAACCAGGAAGCAGGTACTACTATCTTAATCATTTCTACTTTGCAGATGGGGAAACTGAGTCACAGGTTACATGAAGGGCAGTCAGGTAACTATCACCGAAGTCAATGAAGGGCATGTTACCCTTCAGACAAGCCACATGACCCAGCTTTTCTCACAACACAGAGGCAGGTCTGGCCCAGAGAGGGGGGGCAGAGTTAACTGATAGGCCATCAGGTAATGGTAGTGAGACCTCGGCAGACACCCATGTGCTGCATATCCATAATGCAGGTCGAACACTCACATACATAAAATAAATCTTGAAAGCAAAATGTATGTATACATAGCCAGTTTGGGATTTTGTTGTTATGGCTATTGCTGTTCAGCCCCGAATCTCAGCCCACCTGCTCCTGGTTCATCCTCGATTCTCCCACTGAACAGGGAGGGTCTGGTGAGTGGCCTCACAGGACTGTCCTCTCCCGATTAAAGGATACTCTGACACCCTCTTCCTGAACCTGGAGCAACAGCAGGTCTTAGAGGCAAAGTGGCAGGGATTCTTTTTTATCTCAGGTACCTAGCCTTGAGCGACACTTGTCCCAGTGAGCTGTCTCATGCTCATTTCCTTGCACTTCGGTGTTCCCAGTGATTTCCTCATTGAGCTCTTAAGATGTCCTCTGGCAGGCTTTGGGCTGAGAACCTTTTTTGTTTGTTTGTTTTGATGCTTTCAGTTGAGGTATGTTAGTGAGCCTATACAGTCTTCACCAGAGTCTAATACATAAATGAGACTCCTGGAAAGAGGTAGAGGTAGTCTCTGCCGAGTACCGCACTGACTCCACAGTATAAGGGCCGGTCTCTGCTTCACAGGCCATGATCTAGCCAAGTCCATACAATTTTGCAACAAGGCATAGGACATGACCTGGAAAAGCTAAGCAAGCCTGCTGAGCATCCCACTTATTTGAGACTGGAGCTCTGCAGAAACAAGAAACGGACTAAGAAGAAAGTGTGCTCATATCAGGATCCAGACAGGAAGACTTAAGAGGGTGGGGGTGCATATTAATGCACTGTATGCTTTGGCCATTAAATGTAATGTGTCCTGACACATGGACACCTAGCAAACCCACCTCAACAGCACGCGAGTTCTTGATACCACAGCAAATACTCAAAGTCAAATTCAAAGTGGCTTAAGTCTCCTCCTGTTCCACACTCAGAGCTGATAAACTGAGCACTTGGGTATGGACATTACAGATGTGTAGAGGTTTGGGAATGGAGAAGAATGTGTTTGTATTGAGAGGTCAGAAAAGCATATCTGAGGACCCAGACACATCACTGCTAAATCTCATCTGAAAAGCAGCATGCAGGCCTCGGGAGGGAGAGCCACTGACCTGCCTCTATCAGACTGGCATGTGGACAAGTCTGTGGGGCATTTTCTTGATTGTTGATTGATGTGGGGAGGGTCCAGCCCACTGTGGGTGGTGTCATTCCTTAGGTGGGTCATCCTAGGTTGTATAAGAAAACAAACTGAGCAAGCCCAGCGGCATCAAGCAGCATTCCTCCATGGCTCCTGCTTCAGTTTTTGCACCATTAGAGTTCCTGCCCTGGCACCCCTTCATGATGGATCCCAGCAACAGAAAACAAACAAAGGCTGGAATCAAAGAGCTGCATCTTGCTGGCCATGTTGGGTTTTTTTGTTTGTTTTGGTTTGTTTTTTGGTGGGAGGATTGTGGGAGGATTTGGGAGCTTTGGGCTGAAGGAGCCATTGAACACTGAGGGTTTGAGGGTTTGCTGGGCTGCCATTGTGGGCGGTTGGAGGAGGATGCTGAGAGCAGAATACATGATGGAGACCCAGCTTACAGGTACCCGAGGAGTGGTTGACAGTCTCTCAGAAACTCTAGCAGAACCATTCCTTCCTGTGAGGTTTTTAAATTGCAAGTCTCTGGTTTCTGGTTTTCTGGGACAGAAAAGTCAGCTGTGATCTATTCTGAAGACATTAACACCTTCTAGAAGGTGGGGTTGGCACTCAGAAGCTGTGGTCCAGGAGGCCACGGCTGCAGCTCGAGCTGGTTGTCAAACTTAGTAAGATGTGGAGATCTCCCCCGTGGTCCTGGTTTGCGGGTGTAGGGGACTTAGGAGAACAACCTGTGGCAGGGCTGGAGTCCCTTCAGAGAGGTCAGGAGGTCACTGGTGGAGGTATAGCCTCAGCTGTAATAGAGGCTTGAAGGGAGAGAATCTGAGGCTTGATGCCATAAGGCAGGGTCAGAATCCCTAAAACAGCATTCCTCAACCTGTGGGTCGTGACCACCGGGATAGGGGGAAGGTGTCAAATGACTCTTTTGCAAGGGTCCCTAATAACCATTAGAAAACACAGATATTTACATTATGGTTAATATCAGTAGCAAAATTATAATTATAAAGTGCAACAAAATAATGTTATGGTTAGGGGTTATCACAGCATGAGGAACTGTACTAAAGGGTCACAGTGTTAGAAAGATTGAGAACTACAGCCCTAAAACAGAGGCCAGAAAGAAAAATTGGTGAAGGTACAGCCTCAGTTGCAGTGATGACCTCAGGACTGAGGGATTAAGAAAGAGAGCGAGAGAGACAGAGACAGAGACAGACAGAGAGAGAGAGACTGAGGCTTAGCAATGAGAGAGACCACCGGTAAGTGTGAAGCCTTACATACAGGAGAGACCCCAGAATATTGAAGATGCCAGACAACACAGTGATCACTCAGAGATAGTGGCAGGTGTGGGACAGAGCTCACCCACGCATGCAGGACAGGCTGTGTGGCTGCAGTGACAGAACCTAGAGCTGGGACTGCCTAAGCAACTTAGAGTCTGCTGCATGAGGGTGCCAGACGTTGGACAATGAACTGTTTACCGTGTTGGAGTTTGATTTTCCTCTACTCTGATGCTAACTGTGCCCTGGTTTCTCCCGCCTAAAATGACAAATGTGTAACTTATTTGGAATTTGATAGGAAGCCACAGCTAAGAAGCTTAGATATTTTAAAGATACTTTGAAGTATTGGAATTTTTTGTAAGACTGTGGGACTTCTAATATTTGTTATATTACACATTATATCCCGAGATTACCACAAGATCTCGTGCCACTGTGGCCTCTGACATGGTTGCACAGTTTTGTATTTATGTATAATATATATTTTAAATCCTGGCTGCACATGTGTCATAGGACAACATTTGGGAATCCGTTCTCTCTTTACATCATGTGGGTCCCCGGGAGTGAACTTGGACCATTAGGCTTAACAGCAAGCACCTTTACCCACTGAGCCGTTTTACCAGCCCCTCCCCTCTTAGTTGTCTTTATTAGCATCTTCTTGCCTCATTCTAAGAGGTAAACATGATTGTTCCCAAAGTCTGGGAGAATGCAGAGAACAGCTGTGCATGATGGGAAGGGCCACAGGGAACGAAAATAAGACAAATAGATGAGACTCTGAGAAATGCTATAAAGCAGTCACTAGGCTCTTGGGGTGTGTTTCTGAAGGAGTGAGTGAACATGAGGCTAACCACTCAATGAATGTGATGATGGAGAATCTGTTTCCTTCCAGTTAAAGCATTTCCTCCTGGGTGGCGGCTTAGGAGAGACAAAAGAAAGCCACTAGACTCACTGGGCCCCCTGAGGTCACAGAAGCAGGGAAGCAGTTGCTGGGGAAGAGGAGACTCTTCAGTAGAGCTGCCTACAAGTTGGGCAGTAAGCCCCAGGGATGTATCATCACCCAGGCTGGGTGTGTGGGAGGTTTGATGATGTATCTAGCTGCCTTTGAGTCCTCCACATTCCTGTCACCAATAATCTCATTGGTTAACCATGATGGACTTGTATACATTAGTTTCCTTGGTCTCTGTCAGGGTGTCTATGCCAAACACTCCCAGCTTGCCTGTTATCATCTGGCCAGACAAAACAAAGCAGTGAGAGGGGTGGCTCATACTGCACAGGCGAGAATTCCACTCAGCACGGCAGATGATGTATCTGTCTCAGCTCACCTGGGTACTGCTTTGATGTACTGTCACTTGGGTGACCTACCAACTTAGCAGGGAGTCACAGAGGTTGAGGCCAGAATCAAAGCATTACCAGGCTGGCTCTCCTGAGGTGTGCTTCCTGATTCATAGATGGTGGCCTCTTGCTGTGTTCACACACAATGAAAAAGGCAAGACAACTCTTTGGGGCTTCTTTTATATGGGTCCTGATCACATTGATAAGGACTCCCTCCATTCCTTGGATCTAGTCACCTCCCAGAGGCCTTGTCTCATTACATTGCAAGAAAGGATTTCAGCAGAGGAGTTTAGAGGGAACAGACACACAGAAGAAAGCCTGGAACAGAAGCCACATGAAGAGAAGTAATGACTATGCAGCTAGGAGCACAGAGTATACTTTGTTTTCCAAACTCCTTGGGGCAAATGAAAGGTCACATTCATGAGGTGTGGTCTCAGCACTAAGGAGGGACTAGGAGATATGGCAGATGTCCCCTCCCCATGCATCAAGAGTCAACATAGGACAGAGAGGGGCAGTTTCCTGGCAAGAGTCACCACATGTCAAATTTGGGGTGTGTGTATGGGCGTTGAGTGTCTTGTTCCCAACAGCAAGGTCCCTAAACAGCGGCCAGGCCAGCAGCATGATCTGACACTGGGTTCACTTCTGCATCCACAGTTTGAAATATTTTGGACCAGTCATAGAGTTTGGTTCATGCAGTGACTTAGATAAACTTTTGTCTTTTACATTTTAAAATAAGTTCCTCTTTACATAACCCACTGGTTTTCCCATAAGAATTATCTAATTATCCTTTGCAGTAGTAAATTAGTTTAAATTAAATGTAGTCTTTACAGTAAATCAGCCATAAAAGAGACCAGCAGATATAATCTTTAACTTTGGCCTGAACTCACCTCTCTCCCTCCCCCCCCCTCTGTGTGTGTGTGTGTGTGTGTATGGTGTGTGTGTGTGTGTGTGTGTGTGTATGTGTATGTGTATGCATGTGAGCACATGCCACCCACATGATTTTGGGAACTGAATCCAAAGTCTTGCACATACAAGTTTGGAAAGTGCACTACCACTGAGATACAATCCAGATGGTTTTCATTTTTAAAACATATTTTACATGTATACATGTTCTGCATGCATATATGCATGTACACTACATGTGCACATTGCCTGAAGAGCCAGATGAGGGCATTGGACCCCTTAGAACTGGGGTTATAAATGATTGTAAGCTGCCATTTGGGGGCAGGGAACCAAGCCCAGGTCCTCTGGAATAGTTGCTAGTGCTTTTTAATAGTTGAGCCATCTCTCCAGCCCCATACTTTCTACCCACACAGTAGAAAGACTCCCGAAAGTTGTTTTCCAGCCTCTGGGTGTGGGGTATGATACATAAACACCCCCACACATAGCACAAATAATAAAATTTAATTTAAAAAAAAAGCAAACTTACTTCGGTTTCTTAAAGAGAAAACAATGCCTAGACATATAGAAGAGGAACATAAACCAGTTATAAAAATTGTATTATATGTCAACAGAAGAGATGCTGGAGAGATGGCTCTGCAGTTACAGGGCATACTGCTCTAGCAGAGAATCTGAGTTCCATTCTGAGCAACCACATTGGGCACCTGACAACCACTTGTGAACCCAGGTATAGGATATCAGTGCCCTCTGCTGGCCCCAGTAGGAACTGCACACACACAGGACTGCGCACACACACACACACACACACACACACACACACACACACACAATTAAGAAAGCAAAGTCAAGAGAGAAAAAAACAGCCATCAGATGGGCATTCACAGCCGTGAACTCACCTCAGGACCTACAATCACCATGTAAACATTGGATGTTTCTTGATGCCATTCTTGGGAAGGAAAAGGAAAAGAAGAAGAAGAAAAAGGCTTAGAATGGAGCTAGCATGGCTTCAAGTCACAGCTTGAAAACAGTTCAACTTAACTCAAATTACTCCACAGTGAGCTCTGTCTTCTTGGCTCATTAAGTATTCATTCACACCAGCCAGGATCAATTTCATTTATTTAGAATGCCTGTATATTTGTCACTGTATGCTTTTACTTAAAGAATTGTTTCTTTTTGGACTGAAGCAATGGCTCAGTGGTTAAAAACACTTGCTGCTCCTGCAGAGGATCAGAATTTAGTTCCCAGCAACCACATGGCAGCTCACAATTGCCTGTAACTTTAATTCTGGATGATCTGATGCCCTCTTCTGGTATCCACAGGTACTGCATAAGCATCATACACTTATACCACTGGCAGACAAACACATAAAAAACAATAAAGGGATCTTTCTAAAAAGTGGTAGGATTTTTTAAAATTAGTTTAGACTCATAATTGTATCCAATTTGTCTGACATCCTTCACACCTGAAGCTGCAAGTCTACACTGAGGTATTAATCCCGTATCCCGTAAGTTACCAAACAGTTACTGGCTGTTTCCAAAGTGATCATCTCTGAACAGTCTGCTTATACGCAATGAACAAAGGGGAAAAAGGTCCCATTGGGCAAGACGGCTCACACTGTAACTCCTGCACTTGGGAAGCTAAAGCAGGAGGATTGAGAGTTGGAAGGCAGCTGGGAGCACCCAGTAAGAACAGAAAGCCAAGGCACATCTCTACTTGCAAATCTCCACACCAAGGAAGGTGTAACACATACCTGAAAATGCATCCACCAGGTACAGAGGATCTTTCACTGGTCTGAGTCCGCATATTACAAGGAATATGTACAGGTTGTCAGCACTTTGGTCGATCTCTGCAACATAAGAGCGTGAGACACTTCGTGGGCATGGAGGACACAGCTAAGTTACCTAGCAACAGTGACGACATTGCAGCAAGCAGACCAGAGGTCAGCAGCTCACACTGGCCTTGCTACCCTTAGCATGTTCTCTAAATGCCTTGCCATGCGCAGTAGCTTCTCCAAGCATTGGTAAGCCTGAGTGAGCTTTACTCTAGCTGTGAAATGCAAGGTCTCTGCCGTAGAGGGGGAAGGATGGGTTTGGGAGTAGGGGCTGATCCAGCCACTACTGATAGGAATCAGCAAGCCCAGGAACTTGGGCAGTTTCAGTTGATGCAACTAGAAAAGAGGCTTATGGATGACTAGGGAATTCACAGATGTATGGTAGGTATGAGCATATGTCCCTGGGAATAGGAAACACACACATACGTCTCTCCGTCCTGTTGTTTCTTCTGCGTTTGCCAGTTGGATTTGTCAACTTTACCTCAGAAAACTGTAACAGCTCTAAAAGTAGACATGTATGTTTATCGAGTGTTTTTTTTTTCTCTCTCTCTCTCTCGTTTATGTTTTGTTTCTTGTGGGTAGTACACGAGATAGTGTCTCCTATAATAGTCCAGGCTGGCCAAAAACTTGCTGTGTAGCTGAGAAGGACCTTGAATTTCTGATTCTCCTGACTCCATCTCCCAAGTCTAGGACTATAGGCAGATACCACCATGCCAAAGCATGCAGGGCTGGGATCGAACCCAGGGATTCCTGCATGCAAGATAAGCACTCTACCTACTGAGTTATCTGTATAGCTTTAAAAACAACAGAGAGGAAAAATGACTGGGGACATGGCTCAGCAGTTAAGAGCACTGACTGTCCTAGCAGAGGACACAGGTTCAATTCCCAGCACCCACATAATAGCTCCCAACCATCTGTAACTCTAGTTTCAGAGATGTGATGCCCTCTTCAGGGCCTCTGTGGATACATACAGATAAAACACCCATACACAATAATAATAATAATAATAATAATAATAATAATAATAACAACAACAACAACAACAATAATAAATACAAGCTGGGCATGGTGGCATACACCTTTAATCCCAGCACTCAGGAGGCAGAGGCAGGCAAATCTCTGAGTTTGAGTCCAGCCTGGTCTACAAAGCAAGTCTCAGGACAGCCAGGGTTATACAAAGAAACTTTGTCTTGAAAAGCCAAAATAATAATAATGATAATAATGATAATAATAATAATAATAATAATAATAATAATAATAATAATAATACAGAGAAGGCTTAGGAATGCCATATCTATGAAGCAGGACCAGCAGTGGGCACCTGCCTTGGTGACTCTTCTCATGACAAGTGAAGCTGATTTTTTAAAATCCCTGGTCTCTAGAGAGATTGGGAACTTTTCTGACAAACAAAATGCAGGGACCATGGCTATATATATGACCTTTAAGCCTTGGTTGTGAAAGGTCTTGTTACTCCTTGGTCATCTGGTCACACAACCTTCTTGAAAAAAAGTTTGATAGAGAGACTCATCCTGGCAGAGTGAGGTCCCAAACCCCAGGTGAGGCTGGGCCTCCAGCACATGTGAGCATTTCAGGAACAGCATTGACAGGCCTGGAATAGGCAGAGGTGCCCAGCTGAGCCACAAAACCACAACAGCTCACACCCATAGAAATCATGAGAAACAGCCAGAGTTGTCTGAAGCCAGGAGGTCTTGAGGTGTTTTATGACAACTGGTAGATAATTGATTTAATAGTAATTGTTAATAGACTCAGCACAAAGGCTAGTCTAAAATATCAGCGTTTACAGCCTGTGTAATTGGCCATAAAACCATGCGCATGCAAGGCTGTCTTTTCCAGGATGGGCACTTGTCCATATATATTTTTTCTGAGCTTACCTAATGTGCATGAGGGACATTGTAATGATTTGTATATGCACAGCTCAGGGAATGGCACTATTAGAAGATGTGACCCTGTTGGAGTGGGTGTGTCACTCTGGGCATGGGCTTTAAGACCCTCATCCTAGCTGCCTGGAAGCCAGTATTCTGCTAACAGCCTTCAGATGAAGATGTAGAACTCTCAGCTCTGCCTGCAGCATGCCCGCCTAGATGCTGCCATGCTCTTGCCTTGATGATAATGGACTGAACTTCTGAACCTGTAAGCCAGCCCCAATTAAATGTTGTCTTTATTAGAGTTGCCTTGGTCATGGTGTCTGTTCATAGCAGTAAGACCCTTAAGCAGATATGGTCAGCACAGATAATAGAATAACGAGTGAGAGACTCTGGCAGAATCACATTTGACAGTGAAGAGTGACAGCCTTGTCCTAGGAAAGCCTTAAACACAATCATAGGAGCTGGGAGTGTATCTCAGTGGTAATGTGCTTGCCTTACATGCCTGAACATCTTGGTTTGATCCCCAGCCCTACTCACACACTCAGCTCGCAGATGTGCACGCACGAGCACACACATACACACACACACACACACACACACACACACACACACACACTTCTAAGCCAGGTGTGATGGCATAAACTTTCAATCTTAGTAATTAGTAGCCTAAGTCAGAAGGATAGCATCAAGGTTGGGGCCAGCTGGACTATACAGTGAGTTCAAGACCAGCATGTACTATACAACAAAAGTCTCTCTCAAAAGGAACCAAGGGAGGGAGGGAGGAAGGAAAGGAGGGAGGAAGGGAGGGAGGGAGGGAGGGAGGGAGGAAGAAGAGGTAAAGGAAGAGAAGGGAAGGGTAGGTATAAGGGGAAGGGAAAAAGAGAGAAGAAAAGAAAGAAAATTCCTGGTGAATATGATCAAGACACTTATATGCTGGGGCAGGAGAGAGGGCATGATGGTTTACAGTGCTTACTGTTTTTGCACAGGACCTAAGTTTAGTTACAGGCACCCATGTGGCTGCTCTCAAGGGTCAGCAACTCCAGCTCCAGAGGATCCAGTGCCCTCTGCTGCCCTCTTTGAGCATTGCACCCAAGTGCTCATAGATACATATACATAATTAAAAATACAATAAAATTTTGAAAATAGAATATTATATACATGTGTGAAGATGTTATAATGTGTAATGTCATATATACATCTTATGCATAATAAATATAACGATACTACAGTCTCTGAATTAATTTTTGGCAACATCACTAAGCTGTGTTGAGGGTTTTATACCCCCCCATCCCCAATACATTGAATCTTGTGAACTAACCTCAGCAGACAAACCTCAGTGAGTGCATATTCGACTAAAGTCTGAGCCAGAAGCTACAGATGCGGTCTCAAGTTCGGAGAATTGGAATTCAGGCACCGGAATCCAAGGTCAGGAGTCAAGCGACTGTCTTTAATAAATGATAAGCTATTCTCTCCTTAATAAAATCTAAGGGGAAGGGTCAGAATGAGAAGGCAGCCTAAGCCTTCTGTTCCAAGAGAAGAGCAACTAATGTTTACCTGATCCTCAGACTGTAGGTCTGTAGGTGGGGTGGACATTAAAATTACCTTCCCAGACTTGCGAATTAATTTCAAAGGAAATACAATTCTGTACATGGGGGAAAAGAGGGAGGAGGCTCCTTAGCTAAAGCAGGAGGCCACAGTCCCATACACCAGGCCTATGTATTCACATGTATGACCCACACGCCACCCACACACACCCCACACTGCCACGTAGATGCATATACAGCATGTGTAGGTACAGGAGTCTGTGTGCTCAAAAGTTACCATCAGCAACAGGACAATCCAACCAGGTCCAGAGCAAACCACAGCTACGATCTACTCACACCTTTGATATAGGGAGATGCATTAAATCCATGAGAGGAAGAAGAAGGAAGACAGACCGTGGGCGAGCCATGAGTACCCCCAAGAGGGGAAACTGGCCTTATTGAATAGGTAGGAAAATATAAATATGTAATCCAGATGCTGCACCAAGATGACATTCCAGAAACTCACAGAATTGCTTAGGGAGACCTGGCACCTGGTAAAACGACTGTCCTGTGCCCCGGTGTGACATGGTGCTAAGGACAAACATTCCTTCCTGCTAACCTGGGTCACCTGCGTTAAAACAACTGCTTGAATACCCATTTATAGGGCACTGCACCTGTTGCCAGTTGGGAGGTACTAGGGAAACGTTTTGCCTCCTGGGACCCGGATGGTTTGGAAAGACAGCCCTGGGAAGAGACTGGGCCATGGACTTCAGCTCTGATTTCTGCAGGATGCTGTCTATAACTCGCAGAAAGATATGCATCATATTGCAGCTGAGAAGCCATGCTGGCTGACTGTCACATACAGGGGTTACACACAATAAAGAACATACTCCAGGGTCTGGAAAGACTCCAGTGGTTAAGGGCTGTTTCTGCAGAGGACATGGAATCAGTTCCCACCACCTATACAGCAGCATACAACCACCTGAAACTCCCAGTTCTAGGGATCTGATATCCTCTTCTGGCCTGTGAGAACCAGGCATGGATATGTTACCACACTCATACACAG
>JADRCH010000234.1:1876821-1890325 GCA_019843965.1 Rhynchomys soricoides
GAAGGCAGGGGCTACAGGAAGGAAATCTGAGCCATGTGTTACAATTATTTCTGCCCCTTTTCCCCTGAGGGGAAGAGTCTGTACCCTCACTGTGTGCATCAGTAAATACAATCACATCTATCGAAAGGTTAGAACCCTGTCCCCTTCTGCCTCCTGTCCTTTAAGCTGCCTCAGAAACCTACAAAATGGGACTAAGGGACAATTCGTAGAGGTCTTGTCTAGCTTGAGATTCACTTGCCAGCAGGGCATAAACCAGGGATGATGACGCATGCCCACCATGTTAGCAACTCAGGGTGGAGGCAGGGAGGATTTGAAGTTTAAGGTCATCCTCAGCTACACAGCAAATGCAAGGCTGTCCTGGGCTGCATGAGACCCTCGCTCAAAAATAAGTTATTTAAATGAAAATTCCTAAGATGAAAATGCATACTTCAAACTGACGGCGTGCAAGGCACCCTGATATTTCCTTTTCAATTTTTTAAAGTGCTCCCTCCCCCCAACTCTCTAAATTGATTTTGAGCCTCCTGACCCAGAAGACCCTAGAGGGAGCGATGGAGTTAACCCTATATCCATTCTGCCATTCAAATCTTCTTGCTGGGCTGGAGATTAAATGTAATGAGAATTCTGGAAACTAAATTAGAGAAGTGACAGGGGCGTTCCATGCCTCATCTTCTTCTAGAAAAAAGAAAGAAAATTCAGAGAAGAACCTGGTATAGATAGAAGGCTTATTTTCAGACAGATGAACACTCAGAAAACCCAACCAGAGAGTCAAGGGCTAGAGTCCAGCATACTAGGGATTGGACACTGTCTAGCACAGAGGTTTTCAATCTGTGGGTCATGACCCCTTCGACAACCTCCAATTGTCAAACCCCTTTGACAATTTCCAAACATATTTACAATGCGATTCATAACAATAAAAAAATGACTTATGAAGTAACAACAAAAATAGTTTTATAGTTGGTGGGTTACCTTTCCGTATTAAATAGTTTCAGAATTGAGAAGATTAAGACCCTTGTGACCTGTCCAGCACCCTCCTGCCCTTGGTGGCTGATGGGGAAGTGTTGTGTTTGTTCTTTGTCCTTAAAAGGGTAACCACAAGAGACGGGCCTGCCAAGGCTTGGGTAAAGCAGATGCCTCCTGAAGCTTGAGTGACTGCTCCTCATTGTTAAGTCAAAACTTGTGCCTACAGCCTGCCGGTGCCTACAGCCTGCCGGTGCCCTCACATAACAGGTTAGGCTGAGTGCAGGGGTGAGCCCAGCTCTGTCACGTGCATAGGTGTGTTGCAGAAATTATTTAAATCTGGCCTGGTGTTTCTTCCCTGCTTTTATATCATTTTGTTCCCAGATGAAAGACACACACAGCCTTTATATTTACAATAAGCTTTAATTAGCACAAGAGCTGGGCAGCTGCCTACCGCTGTACTGTTAGAATCTGCTTTCCCATCAATAACCCCCACCTTACTACTATGCTTCAGCTGGCCTGCTCTTAACTCCAATTGGCCAGCCCTCAGGGCCATGTTTTCTTGAGTCCTAATCCATGGCAGCTTCTCCTTCCTCCTCCTGCCACCTTCTTCTCGTCTTCCCTCTCCGACCCTAAGTCTGGGAAACCTAAACCCCACCTATGTCTCTTTTACCCAGCTATTGGCTGTTGACATTTTTATTTACCAATCAGAAATAACTTCGGGGCAGGGTCACTAGTTTACATACAGACTCCAAGTCTTGGGGGCCTGCGCTTAGCATTACAATACATGGTAAAAGATAAAATCTCAATATAGGTGTGCATGTGTTTAACAGACCAGTGTATTTATAATTGTGTGTGTGTGGGGGGGGGAGTTGGCATTCACTGCCACACAGAAACAGACTAAACAGGGGGCTGTCTGATCACAAGTCTGAGGACAAGTGGGGATTGCTCACTGCCAGTTGCGGTGGCTTCCTGCCCTGTCCTCAGTGCCATCATTTGATAAAAACCCTAGCTGGTCTATGTTAGCCCAGGCTAGACTTGGATTTTTGATAACCCTTTTTTCCTTGCTTCTGGAGTGCTGCGATTATAGACATGAGCCATCATACCCTGGCACCTCTCCTATCCCTCAACTATATGAAAAGAGGAGGCTTGGAAAACTTTAGCGGAGGGTAGTATGCTGACTGGAGTTT
The DNA here is from genome assembly GCA_019843965.1 of Rhynchomys soricoides. Classification (NCBI taxonomy): domain Eukaryota; kingdom Metazoa; phylum Chordata; class Mammalia; order Rodentia; family Muridae; genus Rhynchomys; species Rhynchomys soricoides. The sequence goes on from JADRCH010000234.1 coordinate 1,878,969, forward strand.
AGATTTTACACAAAGTATCTGACTTGTGGCTGTATAAATACAGAGAGCCAGCAGGGCAGTGGTGGTGCGTGCTTTTAATCCCCGAACTCGGGAGGCAGAGGCAGGTGGATCTCTATAAGTAAGTTCAAGGCCAGCCTGGTCTACATAAAGAAACCCTATCTTTGGGGGATGGGGAATTAAGATCCAGTAGCACCCTTACCTCATAGGAAAACCAAATAGGTTTTCTTAAGGATAGACAGGGAAGGGGAGCGGGTTAGGATGTTAGGGTCTCCACCACATAGAAAAACAAATGGGGGGCAGGAGAGTTGGGGCAAGATGGGAGCAGAAAGGCATGGTGGCACACATCTGTAATCCCAGCACTTGGGAAGGACCAGCCTCCACTGCCTAGCAAGTTAAAGGACAAACTGGGCTACCTGTGACCTTGTTTTGAGGAAGAAGAATGGGGAGGGGGAAGGAGAGGGAGGAGGAAGATAGTCAGAGACAAGACAAGTGTAGTGGTGTATGGAGAGAGAGAGAGAGAGAGAGAGAGAGAGAGAGTAAAAGAGAGGGGGGAGGGGTAAAGGGGGAGAGAGAGAGAAGAAAGAAGAGATTAACAAGCGATATAAAGTAAAATGGTTAGTTTAATTGTCAAATTGGCACATTGTAGTTTATCTTGGGAAGAGTCTCAGCAAGGGATTGTAAAGGCTGGTCTGTAGAAATCTCTGTGGAGAACTGTGTTGATGATGTTAATTGATGTGGAAAGACCCAGCCCACTGTGGGCAGCACTATTCCCGGTGTTTGGGTCCTGGACTGTACAAAGAGGAGAATGTAAACTGAATGTAAGTGTATACCCATTCTTGACTCCGCTCTTGATGGTGAATGTGGTATGAGCAGCTGCTTCGAGTTCTTGCCATGACATCCCCCTCAGGTGCAACCTGGAACTGTGAGCCGAACTAAATCCTTTGTCTCCAGAGCTGCTTTTTGTTCAGGGTGTTTGATCACAGCAAAAGGAAATAAAGGCAGTGGAAAACAGAAAAGTGGAGTGGGGAACCTCGGGGACCTAAGCCTTCCTCTCGGGAGTTCTGAGTTTGAAGGCCCATGAGTTCCTTTGCTTTAGATATGTGTGTTGTAGGCAATTGTATGCAAAAATCTCAGAACACTGCCATAACAACACTGGGCATGTACCTGGAAGAGACTAGGAACCTACTGACCATGTGAGGAGCTTGGTATAGACATTTACACGCTCATCAGAAGAACGAGCATGAAGAGCACAGGGAAAGTCGCTGCAGTTCTGTAGGCTGCTGTTGATCTGCATAACCACTGGTGCTCAGTTGATCTGTTAGAATATGGAATCTTGATGGCACAGAGCTGGTTTTCTGTTTTAAATTGATGCAACGGTGATTTGTGAGCCAGGGTTGGGAGACACACGACTGAGCAGCGTCAGAAACTCCACAACATACTGGGTAGGGGAGAGCACTATAAAAGTAGTATCAGGGGCCGGGCAGTGGTGGCGCACGCCTTTAATCCCAGCACTCGGGAGGCAGAGGCAGGCGGATTTCTGAGTTTGAGGCCAGCCTGGTCTACAGAGTGAGTTCCAGGACAGCCAGAGCTACACAGAGAAACCCTGTCTCGAAAAACCAAAAAAAAAAAAAAAGTAGTATCAGTATCAGGGGATGGAGAGATGGCCCAGTGGTTAGGAATGTGGCTGTTCTTCCAGAAGACCCAGTTTCAATTCCCAGGACCCACATGGTGGCTCAAAAACATCTGTAACTCCAGTTCCAGGAGATCCGATGCCCTCTTCCTTGACTTCTATGTGGTCTGTATGCATAAGGTTCACAGATACAAACACAGGTGAAACATTCATACACATCAAATAAAAATAAATAAATCTTTAAAAATAGCATCAGGTGTTTAAGGTAACTTATTGGAGAACCCTGTCATCAAGGTCTCAGTCCGCCTCTCCAAACTCGGTGCAAAGTGGAGGACTCCCTCTCTTGGCAGAGCTTCCTATTTCTCTGACTAATCTTATTTGGAGAGAGTCTCTGAGCACAGATGCCTGACCTTATCTGAAGAATGGCTCTGTGCATGACTCAGCACACACATCCCCCTCTTGCTTCCTGCCCGTATGATAATTAGGTGCTGTGTTATGACCAATCAACCTGTCTTAGTTAGGGTTACTGCTGTGAGCAGACACCATGACCAAGGCAAGTCTTCTAAGGACAACATTTAATTAGGGCTGGCTTACAGGTTCAGAGGTTCAGTTTATTATCATCAAGGCGGGAACATGGCAGCATCCAGGCAGACATAGTGCAGGAGGAGCTGAGAGTTCTGCATCTTCATCTGAAGGCTGCTAGCCGAATACTGACTTTCAGGCAGCTAGGAAGAGGGTCTTAAAGCCCACACCCACAGTGACACACCTACTCCAACAGGGCCACATCTTCTAATAGTGCCACTCCCTGGGCCGAGCACATACAAACCATCACACAACCCTTTCTACCTATACCTAGCCCTAAGAGCCCTTATACACCCTACCCCTGGAACAATAAAATAGAATGGTCTCACTGAAGCTGTCTCCAGAAGTCCTTCTGTCATACTCACAGCCGACTGAATCCTGCTCTCTACTTCTGCTCCCTCATGGGCAGGTGGCCAATGACCCCATGGAGAAAAGAGACCTACCGTGACTCGCCAATATAGATGGTCACATGAGTTCCTGCTCTACCTACCAATCTCAAGTGACTATAGGAACTATAAGAGGACATTTATTCACTAAGAGCCTGTATCAAATCCTGATCAGTGCCTCTCAGCCTGTGGGTCAAGACCTCCTCGGGGGTCTCAGATATCCTACATATCAGATACTTGCATTAATGATTCATAATGTTACAAAATTATAGTTATGAAGTAGCAGTGAAAGAATTTGATGGTTGAGGGTCACTACAACATGAGGAACTGTCTTAAAGAGTCTCAGTGTTAGGAAGGCTGAGAACCACTTCGGGCTCTGTATCTTCTGCTCTCATCATCTGAGGGTCACAATCAGGTTACAATCTCAGGTCACAAAAACTCCAGAAGCCCAGGTGAGCCAGAGAAGGGGTGATTGGCCATCCCCCAAGACCCAAACCCAATAGAGATGACAACTGTCAACTGTACAGAAGGGAAGTCACGCATGATTGTTAAAGTCTCAGAAAAATTCTAGTGACTCCTCTTGCTTTACTGTCTTCCTCCTGTAATCAGCTACCCTGGCCACAGCAAGGGTCTCCCTGCACCCACGGATTCTGAACAGACAGAATTTCTAACTGTTCACAGTGCTGTGGAACAGTACCCAAGTCAGCCCATGGGGAAAATGCCTTCGGTGGAGTATTGTAAATCTCTTGGCTGTACTGTTACTCACTTGACTACAAGCCTAAACATCAGTCTTGAGACTAAGGGGCTTGATGAAAAGCCATTGGGCTCTCAGGAATTATGGGTCTCAGTTATGCCTCCATCACGTCCTGTAATATATTGAAGCTGAAATAACCTTAAGGCAGGCAATTCAAAGGGAACCCCCTGGTCCTGAAGAATTGTACCCATACACTGACATGAAGAAGCAACGGGGTCTCGGGGGTTCATTTGTAATGCCGAGAACAGCTATGCTACTGTCATTGGGGATTGATGAAAGTGCTACTGAAATTTTTTCTATGAAAATGCTTGGGATTTTTCTTTTCAATTGAAACTAAGGCTGACATGCAGTGTGCAGTAGAGATTTTTGGTAAGGCTTTTAGAACAAAAACAGATTTGGGGTGCCCTCACATCAGCTGTGGATGGGGAGCTGATTTCAAATTTTGAGTCTTGGAAGTTTATAACAAAGCCTGTATATAGCTTTGGGGTGTTGAAGCACCCCACAGTTTGGAGCCTGTAAAAACTACTAAATACAGGGCTGGGGAGATGGCTCAGTCAGTAAGGAACTGACTTGCAAGTGTGAGGGGCCTGAGTTCTATCCCCAGAACCCACGTTAAAAAAAAAAAAGAAAGAAAAGAAAAGAAATCCAGGCATAGGAGTGTGTGCTTTTAATCCCAGTGCTGGGAAGGTAGAGACAGGAGGATTCCTAGCGGCTCACTAGCCAGCCATCCTGGACTGTTTGGTGAGCTCCAGGTCAGTGAGAGACAGTGTCTTTTTGTTTGTTTGGTTGGTTGGTTGGTTGGTTTGGTTTTGGTTTTGGTTTTGGTTTGGTTTTCTGAGTCAGGGTTTCTCTGTGTAGCCGTGGATGTCATGGAACTCACTCTGTAGACTAGGCTGGCCACAAACTCAGAAATCCACCTGCCTCTGCCCCCAAGTGCTGGGATTAAAGGCGTGTGCCACCACTGCCCGGCTGAGAGACAGTGTCTTAATCAACAAGATGGACAGTCCCTAAGTATGACACTTGGAGTTGCCTTCTGACCTCCAAACATACCCATGTGCACACCTGAATGAACTCATAGGCAAACAACCCTAAAGAGCTGTCTTCTCTGGGAAAACATGTTGGATTAAAACGGAGGAATTCTTGTCTTCAGATCTATTTCATTAACAGTAGACAGCTTTGCCGGTTCTAGTTTTTATGACCAAGAATTGTTGGGGTGGCAATCTCATTGGGAGTTTTGATCCAAAAAAAAAAAAAAAAAAAAAAAAAGAACCATATACTGTAGGCCTTGTTTATGGACAGCCTATAATTAAAAGACTTTTCACGATAAACCTTTGTCCAGCCAGCATCTCTGAGCTTATTTCACGCAGTGAATGGAAGCTGAAGTGGTTGAGTTTCTCTGAATTCCACCACAGACCGGAAGCAGCTCCTCCCCCCGCACCACCTATGGGCTGTGTCCTGATGTCACCTTGCAGGTGAAAATCCTGCAAGATGCATGGAGCTCAGATTAAGTGTACAGTCTCACACAAACCCACCGTTAGGGATGCCTCCTAAGAAAACATCTAGGCGAATGCATGAAAAGTGGAGGTCACACTACTCTGTTATTGCAGATTGAAACATTGGAGAAAGAGAAAAGTAGGGCCCAGCAAGATGCTTTGAAACATCTGAACTCAGATGTTCACGGATGCTCCAGTTAAGGCACAGGAAGGGAGTCATGCCTTACCTGATTGCTGGAGGAAGGTGTTCCAGTTAAAGTCGGCATTTGGTACTGTTGCAATTCCTGGTGGACAGAATATGAAAAGGAAAAAAAGGATGCTTTGGCTTCTTACAAATCCATTCAACTTCTTAGACACTACAGTGGAGTTTCCTGGGCCCCTGTGGATGTACCTGTGGATCCCAGAGATGCAGCATCTCAATCAACCACCATCCCAACTGACCAACTTGGTCGGTACAGACCTTGAGCTCTTTCAAGAGACTCGGGTGGTCTTCTAAAACATTGGCACTTGAATTCTACCGTTCTGGGTAAAGGTTCATCTTCACTCCAGTTCCTAAAACCAACACTCAACGAATTGTGCACAATTATGCACTCTTGGACATGTCCTCAGATGGATTTTTTTAAGTTAAACTTATTCTTATTAAAAAAATAATTTAGCCCGAGTGATGACTGCCTCAAGTTCCAAAGAAAGCTGGATGTACAGAAAAAGGCTCTGAAGAAAGAGAGGAAGAAAGAGGAGAGTTGAACTCCTAAGTTACACCATCCACCCACCTCTAACCTTGCTTCAAGGACATCACTTGCCCAGAGAAGTGCGGCGTAGGCACCTTCTGCACAGGACCTGCAGCCCTAAGAGCTGTGAGGTAGGCACTTCCTCAAGTCTATGCAGACATTGGCCAGACAAAGAGGTCAAGCCAGTTCACCACCAGGAGCCCAGTCTCTTTGGACAAGAAGCAAAACAAGAGAGCACCAGGCTCTACCTACACTGACTCCAAAACACTTTACCAGCCCTTTGGGCACATCTATTTTGCAGTGGAGACTATGACTACTGTTTGAAAAAGAAGGTAGGGTCTCATGGAACCCAGGCTGGCTTTGAACTCACTCAGGTTTGACCTTTCTAAGTTCACCTGCCTAGTGCTGGGGTTTCAGAGGTCCAGTGGAGCCCCAATGACATGATGAAGCCAAGAGGGGCCTGTGGGGCCAACACATTTCAGTACTCTCTGCCTCGGCTACTACACTAACTGAAATCAGTCCCAGGTCCTTCTTGGGACCCCTCTGTTCATCCTCTGCCCTCAAGGACAGTGGCTTGTAAAGGTCAGTGGGGCCAGATAAGAGAGCTGTGTGTCACTATCTCAGGGTACTACTGGAAGGAGATGAAAATAATGTGGGGTAGAAGAGTCCGTATCCCCCAGATCAGGCAAAGATTTGCCTCAGTTGTTACACAAGCTCAGTCCTGTAAGTCCAGCTAAGACTAGAGACAGGTTGGCCAGGAGTTCAAGGCCAACCCGGATTAGAGAGTCTACAGAAAGAAAAACCAAATAAAACACACAGGGAGGGATGGTGGCCTCTATCACCACTGGTAGGAGGCGTGGTCATCTGTAGTTTTCTTTATTGCTTTGTAATTCTCTATCTTTCTTTTATTCTAATATTAAAAAGCAACAGAAAGTTGTTCTCCTAAGTTCTCCTAAGTACTACTCAGAGGCTATGTCATCTTAGCAGCCAACGTTCTCTTAAAATGTAGAGTATCTGGGGGCCAGCAAGATGGCTCAGTAGGTGAAGGTGCTTGCCACCAAGCCTGACTTCAACCCTTGAGACTTATGGTGAAAAGAGAGAGCCGGTCAGGTGGTGGTAGCTCACAGCTTGAATCCTAGCCCTCAGGATAGAGGCAGGCAGATCTCTGAGTTCAAGTCCAGCCTGGTCTATAGAGGGGGTTCCAGGAGAGAACCAAGTCCTGAGAGTTGTCCTCTAACTTCAATGTGTGTCCAATGGTGTGCACATGAGCACAGGTGAGTAAGGCGAATTCGATAAATTGTACATGTCTTAGACATACACTTTATCTATATAATAGGTATGATGGTATATATTTAAAAGTTCTTACCTTGACTCTGGACAAAGATCTTCCCAGTTGCATGTGGCTTTTGAAAGGAAAAGAGAAAGAGGGGAAGTTAATTTGATGGTCCAAGTATTCTACACTTTCAGAGATCAAGATAATTAAATTACCCTTTTGGAAACATCTCTATGTCACCTACAAATGGCTTGTTAGGAGCACAGAGCTACTTCCATCCCTAAAGGATGTTGCCATTAATGACAGTCTCTAAGAAGAAGAAAGAAAGAAATCTGGCAGGGGCTATCAGCAGGAGAGTCCCCGAAGCCCAGGAGTGTACCTGTCGCTGAAGCAGAGGTGGTGGACAAGTGCCATTTAGGGGTACTTTGTCCCCAAGTGAAAAAGGGTATTCCCCAACCCTCAGGACAAAGGATGAAAAAAAGAAGAAAGGACAAAGAATGGGGAGAGAGAAGAAAAGAGGGAAAGGGAGGTGGGAAAAAAGGAGGTGGGAGGAGACCCAAAGAGCACAAGTGGTGGCCAGTGGGAAGGACAGGTTGACCTAAGGACCACGAAGCACCTTCAATGTTTCTGGAATCCAGGCAGAGGCAGCTGTCTTCTGCCCCTCCCTCCTTCTCTCTCCCCTCCTCTCTTCATCCTCTTCCTCTCCTTTGATCTTATCCTTCCTCCTCTTCTCTCCTTCTCCCTTTGTACCAAGAACCCAGCATCTTATTCTCTGTGGTGTTCCCTGGTAAAAGCGTAAAAGAGCTGCTAGATGACAAAAAGCCCATTTCTCCAGATCCCAGAGATAAGGGGCTAGTGCTCATTAAATGTCCAGACAGAGGTGGGAGCTGGAGAGTGGCAGGGAATCTTCTGTCCCATAGCAGAGGAGACTCTCAAATGCTGATGACTGCAGTCAAAATAGAGTCCTCTGGACATGAGCAGTGGGGACCAACACTGTGTATATTTTTATCTGGTGACCTAAATATTCTGATGAAGGCAGGAAGTGACACCTGAAGCCAGAGATCATCATTCTGCCATGTGTATACACACTCTATACACAAGCACACACACACATACATATATGTGGGGCACAGCACCACCACCAATAAAGGCTCTGACATTGTAAGGGTCATACATACTAGTCCTCAAACTTATCTGTCAGGTTGGGGAACAAGCTGTGGTGACAAAGCCCAGTCAGGCAGATACTTCATGGGAAGACTGAACCAACCATGTGTGTGAGGAAGAGCAGTGTCCACTCCAGAACAGAGCTATAAACTTCAGTTTGGGTTTTGCCTCAGCATCACTGTTTTAAATATCTCAAGTTTTCTGTTTGTTTGTTTGTTTGTTTATAAAGGGGGTTCCAGTAGCTGGGGCTGGCCTCCTAGGTAGCTGAGGAAGACGTTGAGTGTGGAATTTTCCACTTCTGAGTATTTGCATTACAGAGGCACACCACCAAGGTTTTGTGGGGCTGGAGGATGGACCTGGAGGTTTCCTACATGCTAAGGGGCCGTGATCTACTGAACCAGCCCAGTTATAAATGCCTTCCACTCGGGCCCATGTATGTTTTTACAGTGAAGCCCCACGTTGTGTTACACTGTTCTTTTCTCTCCTTGCTAGGTAAGAGGTTTATGTGAAAAAGAGCAGGAGGCTCTTTGAAGGCCAATCTGTGTGTAATCTACATTGATACAATGTGTGTGTGATCTGCATTGATACAATGTGTGTGTGATCTGCATTGATACAATGTGTGAGATCTGTATTGATACAATGTGTGTGTGATCTGCATTGATACAATGTGTGAGCCTCATGTGTAGGGGTGGTGATTTCCTCTAAGCAATTTGTAACCATTATATAAGATCTTTTAAGAAAGCTACAGTCGGAAGTCATTTTTTGTAATTTCAAATCAAAGTCATTATTTTTTGCTGCCCGAATTGAGCCTTAGATTCTGCATCTATTACAAGAACTCTTAATGTAGTTTCCTCTTGCAGAAAGTTTAATATCAGAAGATTAGCCTTTTATATTAACCCAAGAGTGAGAGTGAGAGGTCTTTTTGTAACTGTGATCTGATCTTTCTTTTCTTTTGTCTTTGCCCTTACCTTGTGATGCTCCCGGGTCAGAGACAGGGTTAGGCTATACCATTGAGCCATGCCCCAACCCTTCATCCAAGCTGTACCACCTCCAAAGCCTCCAAAGTAAGCCCTAGCCCTGGTTGGTTCTAGGAAGGTGTTCTACAGCTGAGCGCATTCCTAACCTTGCCATGTCCCCTCCCACCCTGTTTCTAGTATTATTTTATAAAATGGGTCTCTTATTTTAGAGCATGTACCTTACAGAATGCTGGCTTTTCCCATCAAATAATTAGTCAAATTAAATACTAAGTTCTCACAAGCCTTAATATGGAGTCTTGATACTCTCCCCCTTCCTCTTAAAATATCACAAAAAAAGCAGCTTCAGTTCTCAGCCTTTTAGGTTTTCATTAGATCCCAGAGAAATAGCCACGAGAGATGAATGAAGAGAGAAATTCACACGTCTCCAGGTACAGCCATTTCCTCCCATGACAGAGTTCAGTTGCCAGCTTAATTAATTTTGGGTAGAAAAGGGAACGGAGAGGGACATCTTGACTTTCATACTTGTATTAGAAAAGTGTATTTCTAATGAGAGTAGTGGCAGGGCTGCTCTGGGACGAGCATGCTGCCACACCCAACTTAATCACCTTTCTAAAGGAAGGTGGAGAAAATGCACTTATAACTTTTGAACTGGATTCTTCGCTTAAAAGCACATTTACATACATGTAAATTTATATACATATATTTACATATTCTCTCCTTTTTAAAAAAATGTCTGGGGGGTGCGGTGGGGGGGGGGAGAGTGTGCATACAATACCCACAGAGGCCAGTAGAGGGCACAGGATCTTGTGGGACTAGAAGTATAGATGATTATAAGCTGCCAGATGGGTAATGGGAATTGAACCCGGGTCCTTTGCAAGAGTAGCTGGTGCTCTTAACCACTGAGTCATCTCTGCAGCCTCCATATTCTCTCTTTTGAAGTCACAAAGCGCCAGGTATGGTGGTGGCTTCAAAACCATTAATCCGAGCACTCAGAGGCAGAGGCAGGCCCACCTCTTTGAGTTCAAGGTCAGCCTGGTGTACATAGTGAGACCCTGCCTCAAAAGACAGGAAGAAGGAAGAAGGAAGAGGAGGAAAGAAAGCCCAAGAGAAGTAGAAGTACCTGTAATCTTATCTTTTAAAACAGGATTGTCTGGCCACACTTTGGAATAATTAGGTAAATTAACCAAACTACAGCCTGAGTCAAGCCTGCTTCCAAAACAGCACATAAAATTAAAAACCAAATCTTGTTTTTTCCTGAAGCAAGCTTAAGACTGCATTGCTCAAAACATATCATCTACCATTCACGGTACATGAATCAGTCTCTCCTCAAAAATCTACCTAAAAGAATTCCATAAATACAGCTGAGTAAGATACCTTTATATTATTTATACATATTTGTATTTGAAAAGAAATCAAATCAAATAAAGGCATTGGGATGAACTTTATTGGAAAATCCACCCACAACCCTGTACAAAAATGAGTATTAAAAACAGCTTCACTTTCAAATGTAATAACTATCCCCCAGCCTTTAAGGTATGGAAACAAGTTCGTCTCATCTTTTATTAAGTTTGTGTCAGTATCTCCTATACTCTCATTTGGGAGGAACCCGGCTCTCTTAGCTACTTCTTGTCCTGTTTGTCTTCCTTAATATTTACTATTTTTAAAAAATTAATATTTTTAATTACATGTACATGTGTGGGTGGCTGTGTAAGTGCACATGACTGCAGGTACCCGTGGAGATCAGAAGGTGGTGTCAGATGTCCTATATCTGGACATATAGGCAGTTGTGAGCTACTTGATGCTGGTGCTAGGACCTGAACTTGGGTCCTCTGTGAGAGCAGTATCTGCTCTTAATTGCTGAGCCATTTTTACAGCTCTCATCTTCAACTATTTAAAATAAAATAGTTGTTTTAGATTTATTTATTTTGTGTGTGTTTATGTTTTGCCTGTACATATGCATACCACGTGCAAACTTGCAGCCAGCAGATGTCTTAAGAAGATATAACTTCCCTGGATCTGGAGTGAAAGATGGTTATGAGCTGCCTCAAGGGTGCTGGGAACCAAAACTGTGTTTTCTGGAAATGGAGTCAGTGCTTTTACAGATTAGCTGCCTCTCCAGTCCCTCAACGTTTGTTTGTTTGTTTGTTTGTTTGTTTCAAATGCCTGGTGACTGTTCCTGGAAGAGGACTGTCTGAGTGCAGATCTGGCTGACCCAGGGTAGTATGAGGGTCTGAGCTGGACCCGTCACCCTGAGGTGATTGCACTCTGCCACTGAAGCTTTTTGCTTCAAAACTGGATTTCACTGCTGATAGTCAACAAGTTGTTTGAAGCAATATTCATTGGTTTTGGTTTTTTATCAAATGTATTTAT
>JADRCH010000234.1:1899735-1970054 GCA_019843965.1 Rhynchomys soricoides
ATCTGACCCCATAGGACATCAGAAGAGGACATCTGACCCCATAGGACTACAGGTATAGATAGACGGTCGTGAGCCACCATGTGAGTGCTGGGAATCAAACTTAGGTCTTATGGAAGAGTAGCCACTGCTCCTGACTGCTGAACCATCTTGCCAGCCTTGAGTCAGTTACTGACATATCAGCACTGTAGCCAAAGTGTGTGCTGACTGATGCTGTCTCTGTGCACTTCCCTGTAATCTGCATATTCTACTGAGAAATTTTGTTTGCCTGGTTGCTCCCTTGGCAAACCTTTGTTTCTTAAAAAGGGCCAGTGAGATGGCTCAGCAGGTAAAGGCATGTGCCCCTGAACCTGCCTCAGTTTGATTTCCTGTGATCCACATGGTAGGTGGGTAGGTGGGTAGGTATGCAGAGAGAACCAACTCCCCCAAATTGACCTATGACCTCCACACATGTGTATGGAATGCAAACTTTCATGGTAGTTCGTGCACTCATGCACACACACACACACCACACCAGATTAAAATACAATTTAAAGAGGAAAAGGAGGATTTTAGAGATGGCTCTGTGGTTAAAAACACTGGCTGCTTTAGCAAAGGACCCAGATTTGATTCTGAGTGTCTCATTGGCTCACAACATGACACCCTCTTCTGGCCTCTGGGAATACAAAGCACATATATACATATGTATATGTGTATACATTGTGTGTATACATCGTGATCAAACTCTAGAATGGTCACCTCCTCATGTTGATGCTCAGTTAGAGCTTAGCAGCTTTTCACCTGGATGTTGAAAAGACACTATGGATTCACTGGAAGACTTTTATTTTTCATTTTTTGAGATAAGGTGTCACTTCTGGGTGGTGGTAGCACAGGCCTTCAATTCCAGCACTCAGGAGGCAGAGTCAGTTGGATCTCTGAATTTGAGCCAGTCTGGTCTACAGAGTAAGTTCTAGGATAGCCTGAGCTACACAGAGAATCCTTATCTTGGAAACACCTCCCTCCCCAAGAAAGGATGTCACTGATTTATCCTAAAACATACTTTATACTTGCCTAACTTGGACTCAAAATTGGAATCCTCCTGCCTTTACTTCCTGAGTGCTGAGAACTATAGGCATATGCCTCTATGCCTGGCATGTTAGGTGACTTTAGAGGCTGAGTTTGTGACTCTAGAATGTTTTTTATAAGAGAAGCTGGCCACTGTGTCTATAGCTACTCAAACTACCTATGACTTCATTTTCATTGTCAACTTGACACAGCCTAAAATTACCTCGGAAAGAGAGTCTCGGTGAGGGTTTGTCTAGGTCAGGGTGACCTGTGAGCATGTCTTTGTGGAGACTGTCTTAGTTTAATTGATGTGGGAAGACCCAGCCCACGGTAGGTGTTAGCATTCCCTAGGTCTTGAACTGTGTAAATGTAGAAAGGGCCATTTGTAGGAAACATACCATGCGTGCATTCATTTCTCTTGAGGTCAGATGTGATGTGACTGGCTTCTTCAAGTTCCCCTCAAGAATAGACTGTACCCTGGAACTGTAAATTAACCCTTTCTCTCTGAATGTTGCATTTGTCAGAACATTTTATCGCAGCAATGAAAAATTAAACTAAAACACCACCCATGGAGAAACCCCAGTAGGGAGGAAAGAGGCCTCTTGGCCACAGCAGAGAAAGTGGACCACCGGAGAGACATGAATGCTCTGACCCAGGATTTCAATAGCTTTGTGAGACCCTGTGTTGTGAATATAGGCATGTACCACACCAGGCCTGGCCTCAGGACAACACTTAAATAAATATTTATAAAGACATCACCAATATCTATCTGTCTGAACTGGCAAGGTTACCAAATTTAGATAATTCTTTAATAGACAGGGCACTGTTCTTGGCATCTGGCATTTTTTCAGCACTTCCCCCCATTGGACTTTGGAAGTGTGAGGGGGTACCTTGCAGAAGTCGGCCTCCTCGGTAGAGGTGAAGAGCTAGCGCTGCTTCCAGATTCTCATCCACGATCAGGTTGGCAATTTCAGATGGGCTTTCAAAGTCAAAGGCATCTCTCAGAATGCACATGTGGCCTGCAGCTTCTAGGTGGTCCCTTTATTTAAAAAAAAAAAAAAGAGGAAAAAGTTGGTTGGAGTTGCCACCTCAGTTAAGGCTTGCAATGGTTTGAATATGCTTTGCCCAGGGAGTAAAAGGTGTGGCCTTTTTAGAGTAGGTGTGTCACTGTGGGTGTGGGCTATAAGACCTTCACCCTAGCTGCCTGGGAGTCCATATTCTGCTAGCAGCCTTCAGATGAAGATGTAGAACTCTCAGCTCCTCCTGCACCATGCCTGCCTGGATGCTGCCATGCTCCTGCCTTGATGATAATGGACTGAACCTGTAAGCCAGCCCCAATTAAATGTTGTCCTTATAAGAGTTGCCTTGGTCATGGTGTCGCTTCACAGCAATGAAACCCTAACTGAGACAAGGCTCTGAGTAAGTTCCACTAGTAACCCTTATTTTCTGAGCTGCTTTTTTTAGAGGAAGTCTGTACTGAAACACAGATGGAAGCTTGAGATGACAGCAGTAGTCATCCATTTCCCAGCCTGCAGGACTCAAGACTGTGGCTGGGATCAAGGTCAGGACAATCCCAGCTTTGAGACACAAAAGTTTCTCACCACATTCAGTGGCTTTGGTCTACCTTGGGGCGCCATCTGCACTGCTCTGAGTCCACTCTTGCCTTTGTCCACTGCCTCTTCACTTTAGATGGTGCCCAATGTGCTTCTTACAGTAGCTATCACTCTTTTTTTTTTTTTTTTACATTTCTTTTAGGTTTATATTATTTTATGCTTATGAGTGTTTTGCCTGCATGTGTGTCCATGTACCACATATAATGCTGGTACCTACAGAAGTCAGAAGGTGTCAGATCCACCAACACTGTAGTTTTAGATGATGGTGAGCTGCCATGTGGGTATTGGGGACCAAACCCACATCCTCTGTAACAGTCTTACCAACAGAGCTATCTCTCCAGCCCCTGTCACTTATTTCTTTGGTGATTTCAAAGGGCAGGCATGATGGCTCTGTGGTATAAAGGCACTAAGCCCAACTTGATTCTGACCATCTGAGTCTGATCCTATTGGGACCCACATGATGGAAGGAGAACCAACTGTCCCAAGGTGTCCTCTTACCTCCACATATGCCATGGAATATGGTATGTGAGTCACACCCCCCACCCCCATGCTTCCTGCTCCACAGTAAATTAATAAATGTAATCTTAAAAGTTTTAAAGACTGTCCCCCAGTATGTGCTTCTACCTTGAATTGCCAGAAGTAGGAACTCAATAAACCTCAGTTTCCGTATGACATTACCCAGCCTCAGATTATTTTGTAACTGTAAGCAAGAATGGACTAGCATGGGTCATCTGGTATCCAATGTGCTGTGTAAACAAAAAGGCCTTAGGAAGAAGCATCGGGCTAAGTGAGTACTCAGTACCATGTTCACTCTGGGACATAGGGTGGAACCCATCCCTGAACTAACATGTGAATGCTAACATCTCTTTGTATAAGGTAAAGACATATATTGTATAACATGCTAATGGCACTGTGCAAATTAAGCAAAACCTGGAGCTAGAGAAATAGCTCAGAGGTTGAAACAATAACTGCTCTTGCAGAGGATCCAGGGTTCGATTCCCAGCACCTATCTGTGGCTTACAACCATATGTAACTCCAGTTCCAGGGGAATCTGTTGTCCTCTTCTGGCCAATGTGGGAACTTCACACATAGTGTGTGTGTGTGTGTGTGTGTGTGTGTGTGTGTTGTATGTTTGTGAGTATATGTGTGTGTGTAAAACTTTTAATTTAAAAAGAGTGCTTTTAAAATAAATCAATAAAAGCAAAATGGGTCTGAGGACTTAAATGGCTTACATCACTGAAGTATGGTTTTATTTTTATACTTTTTTTGACTTAAGCTTTTACTTATTTTACTTATTGTTCAGTATAGGGCTTGATGCAAGCTAAGCAAGATTTTATCACTGGCGTACATTCCCAAGGCTCACCAGGTAACCAGGCTGGCCTTGAACTCACTCTGTAGGCCAGGCAGACCTTGAACCTGCAATCTCCCTGCCCCAGCCTCCCAAGTAACTAGGAGGCCAAACCTGGGTCACTACACCTAGCTCACATTGCATAACTTGGCTGTAGCATTCTCATTGTTAACTTTGATCAGTCATACGGAGGTCAATTAGTGCTGCCCTCCCCACATTCAACATTCAACTCACTCCTCTCTCTCTCTCTCTTTCTCTCTGTCTCTCCTTTACTTCCCCTCCCCCCCCCCAAACACTGGTGATGCCGGGTAGCACACACAAGGGAGACTGTCAACCACTCGGCTATTGCTTCCCCCAGCCTGAAACTTATGAGAGTCAGAACGCTATGTGTTCTGGACAGACGTGAGTAACTGCTATTCCATCTCCGGAAAGCTCTAGGAAATGAGAAGCTGTTGGCAGATGGCAGTGAGTCTGAATTCTACCAGAGAATGAGTGCTGGAGAGATCTACGAATTCATTCAGAAGGGAAAGGAGACCATTGCTGTGGATAAGGAGTATCATGATTACAAGTTGTTCTTCGTCTACTAAACGCCCTTTAAACAGCACTGTGACACTCATTGCATGGTCTCATAAACATTCTAAATAAAAAAAATATTTTAATGTTAATACTCAGTGGACTGAAATCTTACCCTGGTGCCCGACTGACTTATAACACTTTCCAATTACTTTGTACCCCTTCCCTCTCTCACAGGATAACTCAATTCAATAACAGATTTACAAAGTACCTATTATGCCCAAGGAAGTATGTTTTTCTTTTCTTTTCTGGAAAAAGGGTTTTTAAAGAAAGGAGTTGAGGACAGGAGCCTTCCAGTTTATGCCTGTGGTCTGTGCCACATGGCTCCATACCCAAATAGTGCAGGGAAAGAGCGACCCACCCAGGAGTGTGGACAAGTCTGTGATCAGAGGAAAGGTCAGCACCTCTGCTCAGAGAGACCAGTCTAGAATGCTCAGGAAACAGGGACTGAAGAGTGGCCTTCTGGTTTCCTTCTGAGGCTGGAGAGCTGATCCCATGACACAGGGCTCCATACTCAGTGCCAGGAGAGAGCTAGTCTCCTAGGAGTACCGACAAACCTTTGAGCACAGGAAGACCACCACCTCTGTTCAAATACCTCAATCAAGAGGGATGCTCCCAAACCATCACAGGAACCAAGGAACAACTGGGGACAGGAATCTTCTGGTTTCTGTCTGCAGCCCAGAGCTGACTCTGTACCACAGCTCTCCAAACCCAAATTCCTCTCAAGAGAGAGCTGGTCTCCAAGGACTACTGATGAAAAGGCCTGCAGGAGGGACAAGCCACAGTCAGAGAGAGCAAGACCAGCTAACACCAGAGATAACCAGATGGCGAAAGGCAAGGGCAAGTACATAAGGAACAGAAACCAAGGCAACTTGGCATCATCAGAACCAAGTTCTCCCACCAGAGTGAGCCCTGGATACCCCAACACACCAGAAAAGGAAAGCTCAGATTTAAAATCACTTCTCATGATGATAATAGAAGGAAATACATAACTCCCTTAAAGAAATACAAGAGAGCACAGGTAAACAACTAGAAGCTCTTAAAGAGGAAACACAGGAAAACACAAGCAAACAGGCAAAGAAAATGAACAAAACCATCCAGGATCTAAAAATGGAAATA
This sequence comes from Rhynchomys soricoides, assembly GCA_019843965.1. NCBI lineage: Eukaryota > Metazoa > Chordata > Mammalia > Rodentia > Muridae > Rhynchomys > Rhynchomys soricoides. The sequence goes on from JADRCH010000234.1 coordinate 1,905,430, forward strand.
GAAACAATAAAGAAATCACAAAGGGAGACAACTCTGGAGATAGAAAACCTAGGAAAGAGATCAGGAGTCAGAGATGCAAGCATCACCAACAGAATACAAGAGATAGAAGAGAAAATCTCAGGTGCAGAAGGGCCCATAGAAAACATTGACATAACTGTCAAAGAAAATGCAAAATGCAGAAAGCTCCTAAACTAAAACATCCAGGAAATCCAGGACACAATGAAAAGACCAAACCTAAGGAATAATAGGTATAGAAGACAGTGAAGATTCCCAAATTAAAGGGCCAGTAAATATCTTCAACAAAATTATAGAAGAAAACTTCCCTAACCTAAAGAAAGAGATGAACATAAACATTCAAGAAGCCTACATAACTCCAAATGGATTGGACCAGAAAAGAAATTCCTCCTGTCACATAATAGTCAAAACACCAAATGCACAAAACAAGGAAAGAATATTAAAAGCAGTAAGGGAAAAAGGTCAAGTAACATATAAAGGCAGACCTTACAGAATTACACTAGACTTCTCACCAGAAACTATGAAAGCTAGAAAATCCTGGGCAGATGTCATACAGACCCTAAGAGAACACAAGTGCCAGCCCAGGCTGCTATACCCAGCAAACCTCTCAATTACCATAGATGGTAAAACCAAGATATTCCATGACAAAACCAAATTTACACAATATCTTTCCACAAATCCAGCCCTACAAAGGATAACAGATGGAAAACACCAACTCAAGGAGGGAAACTACACCCTAGAAAAAGGAATTAAGTAATCTTTCAACAAACACAAAAGAAGTTAGCCACACGAACATAAAAATAACATCGAAAATAACAGGAAGAAACAATCACTATTCCTTAATATCTCTTAACATCAATGGACTCAATTCCCCAATAAAAAGACATAGACTAGCAGACTGGACCCATAAACAGGACCCAGAATTTTGCTGGAAACGCACCTCAGGGTTAAAGACAAACACTACCTCAGAGTAAAGGGTTGGAAAACAATTTTCCAGGCAAATGGTCCCAAGAAACAGGCAGGAGTAGCCATTCTAATATCTGATAAAATCGACTTTCAACCAGAAGTCATCAAAAAAGATAAGGAAGGACACTTTATCCTCATCAAAGGAAAAATCTACCAAGAAGAACTCTCAATTCTAAACATCTATATACCAAATGCAAGGGCACCCACATCCATAAAAGAAACTTTACTAAATCTCAAAGCACACATTGCACCTCACACAATAAAAGTGGGAGACTTCAACACCCCACTCTCATCAATGGACAGATCATGGAAACACAAACTAAACAGAGACATAGTGAAACTAACAGAAGTTATGGACCAAATGGATTTAACAGATAGCTATAGAACATTTCATCCTAAATCAAAAGAATAAACTTTCTTCTCAGCACCTCATGGTACATTCTCCAAAACTGACCATATAATCGGTCACAAAACAAATCTCAACAGATATAAGAAGATTTAAATAATCCCATGCCTCCTATCAGATGACTAGGTATTAAGGCTGGTCTTCAATGGCAACAAAAACAACAGAAAGCCCACATATACATGGAAGCTGAACAACAATCTACTCAATAATAACTTGGTCATGGAAGAAATAAAGAAAGAAATCAAAAACTTCCTAAAATTTAATGAAAATTAAAGTACAACATACCCAAATTTATGGGACACAATGAAAGCAGTGTGAAGAGAAAAACTCAAATCGCTGAGTGTCTCCAAAAAGAAACTGGAGAGAGCATACACTAACAGCTTAACAGCACACCTGAAAGCTCTAGAACAAAAAGAAGCTAATACACCCAACAGGAGTAGAAGGCAAGAAATAATCAAATTCAGAGCTGAAATCCACCAAGTAGAAACAAACAAACAAAAAAACTATACAAAGAATCAACAAAACCAGGAGCTGGATCTTTGAGAAAATCAACAAGATAGATAAACCCTTAGCTAGACTAACCAGAGGGCACAGAGACAGTATCCAAATTAACAAAATTTAAACGAAAAGGGAGATATAACAACAGATTCTGAGGAAATTAAAAAAATCATCAGATCCTACTACAAAAGCCTATATGCAACAAAATTGGAAAATCTGGATGAAATGGAAAGTTTCTAGACAGATACCAAATGCCAAAGTTAAGTCAGGATCAGATAAACCATCTAAACAGTCCTATAACCCCTAAAGAAATAGAAGCAGTCATTAAAAGTCTCCCAACCAAAAAAAAAAAAAAAAAGCCCAGGACCAGATGTGTTTAGTGCAGAATTCTGTTGGACCTTCAAAGAAGACATAATACCAATACTCTTTAAACTATTCCACAAAATAGAAACAGAAGGAACACAACCCAATTTATTCTATGAAGCCACAGTTACACTGATACCAAAACGCCACAAAGACTCAACAAAGAAAGAAAACTACAGACCAATTTCCCTTATGAATATCGATGCAAAAATACTCAATAAAATTCTTGCAAACTGAATCCAAGAACACATCAAAATGATCATTCACCATGATCAAGTAGGCTTCACCCCAGGGATGCAGGAATGGTTCTATACCCAGAAATCCATCAATGTAATCCACTACATAAGCAAACTCAAATAAAAAGACCACATGGACATTTCATTAGATGCTGAAAAAGCATTTGACAAAGTTCAACATCCCTTTATGATAAAAGTCTTGGAAAGATCATGAATTCATGGTCCATACCTAAACATAGTAAAAGCAATATGCAGGAAACCAGTGGCCAATATCAAACTAAATGGAGAGAAACTTGAAGCATTCTCACCAAAATCAGGGACTAGACAAGGCTGCCCACTCTCTCCCTATCTATTCAATATAGTACTTGAAGTTCTAGCTAGAGCAATTAGACAACAAAAGGAGGTCAAAGGGATACAAATTGGAAAGGAAGAATCAAAATATCACTATTTGCAGATGATATGATCATATACTTAAGTGACCCGAAAAACTCCACCAGAGATCTGCTACAGCTGATAAACAACTTCAGCAAAGTGGCCGGATATAATATTAACTCAAATCAGTAGCCTTTCTATACTCAAAGGATAAACAGGCTGAGAAAGAAATTAGGGAAATGACACTCTTCACAATTGTCACAAACAATATAAAGTATCTTGGTGTGATCTAACCAAACAAGTGAAAGATCTGTATGACAAGAACTTCAAGTCTCTGAAGTAAGAAATAGAAGAAGACCTCATAAGATGCAAAGACCTCCCATGCTCATGGATTTGGCAGGATTAAAAAATGGCCATCTTGCGGAAAGCAATCTACAGATTCAATGCAATCCCCATAAAAATTCCAATTCAATTCTTTATAGACTTAGAAAGAGCAGTTCTAAAATTCTTTCAGAATAACAAAAAGCCCAGGATAGCAAAAACTATTCTCAATAATAAAAGGACTTCTGGGGGAATCAGCCTCCCTGACTGCAAGCTGTACTACAGAGCAGTAGTGATAAAAACTGCATGGTATTGGTACAGTGACAGGCAGGTGGATCAATGGAATTGAATTGAAGACCCAGAAATGAACCCATACACCTACAGTCACTTGATCTTTGACAAAGGAGCTAAAACCATACAGTGGAAAAGAGACAGCATCTTCAACAAATGGTGCTGGATCAACTGGTGGTCTACATGTAGAAGATTGCTAATTGATCTATTCCTATCTCCTTGTACAAAGCTCAACTCCAAGTGGATCAAGGACCTCCACATTCAGATACACTGAATCTAATAGAAGAGAAAGTGGAGAAAAGTCTCGAACACATGAGTACAGGGGAAAGGTTCCTGAACAGAACACCAATGGCTTATCCTCTAAGATCAAGAATCGACAAATTGGTCCTCATAAAATTGCAAAGCTTCTGTAAGGCAAAGGACACTGTCAATAGGACAAAATGGCAACAAACAGATTGGGAAAAGATCTTTACCAATCCTACATCGGTAGAGGGCTAATATCCAATATATACAAAGAACTCAAGAAGTTAGACTTCAGAGAACCAAATAACCCTATCAAAAAACGGGGAACAGAGCTAAACAGAGAATTCTCAACTGAGGAAACTTAAATGGCTGAGAAACACCTAAGATATGTTCAACATCCTTGGTCATCAGGGAAATGCAAATCAAAACAACCCTGAGATTCCACCCCACACCAGTCAGAATGGCTAAGATCAAAAACTCAGGTAATAGCAGATGCTGGCAAGGATGTGGAGAAAGAGGAACACTCCTCCATTGCTGGTGAGATTGCAAGCTGGTACAACCACACTGAAAATCAGTTTGGTGGACCTCAGAAAACTGGGCATAATACTACCTGAGGACCCACCTATACCACTCCTGGGCATGTACCCAGAAGATGCTCCAATATGTGATAAGGACACATGCTTCACTATGTTCATAGCAGCCATATTTATAATAGCCAGAAGCTGGAAACAACCCAGATGTCCCTCCACAGAGGAATGGATACATAAAATGTGGTACATTTACACAATGGAATACTACTCAGCTATTAAAAACAATGACTTCATGAAATTCACAGGCAAATGGATGAACTTGAAAATATCATCCTGAGTGAGGTAACTCAGTCACAAACGAACAAACTCGGTATGTACTCACTGATAAGTGGATATTAACCCAAAAGTTCAAAACACCCATGTTTCAATTCACAGCACCTGTTGGACTGAGTGTGGGGTCCCAGATGGAGGAGTTGGAGAAGAGACTGAAGGAACTGAGGGAGTTTGCAGACCCATGGGGAGGGAGTAACAGTGTCAACTGGTCAGGTCCCCTGGTGCTCCCAGAGACTGGACTACCAACCAAAGAATACATATGGAGGGGCCCATGGTGCTGGCCACATATGTGGCAGAGGAGGGCCTTGTTGACCATCAGTGGAAGGAGAGGCCCTTGGGTCTGAGGGTGTTAGATGCCCCAGTATAGGGGAATGCCAGGGAAGGAAGACAGGAGTGGGTGGGTGGGTGGGGGAATACCCTCATAGAGGCAGGGGAGGGGGATGGGATAGGGGGTTTCCAAAGGGGAGATCTGGAAAGGGGAAAACATTTGAAATGTAAATAAAGTATTAAATAAAAATAAAAAAGAAAAATTAAAAAAAAAAAAAAAAAGAAAGAAAGAAAGGAGCTGAGCTGGGTGTGGTGACCCATACCTTTGATCCCACTGCTCAAGAGGCAGAGGAATATGAGACCAGCCTGGTCTGCAAAGTAAGTCCAGGACAGCCAGTGGTCTAAAGTCCTGCTCAAACAAACACACACACACACACACACACACACACAGAGAGAGAGAGAGAGAGAGAGAGAGAGAGAGAGACTGACTTTAATAATTGGCTCTCATCATTTCCAGGAAAAGGGGGACAATCTGCATATTCATGACTTAAGATTAGAAATCACTTCACCCATCTCTATCCAGCAACAACCCTGTTCTTTAAGATTTATTTCATTGTTTTTTAATTATGTCTATGTTTGTGAGTGCACCATGTAAATGCAGTACTCAGTGTGGCCAGAAGAGGGCACCAGGTCCACTGGAACTGTTGTTACAGGCAGTTGTGAGCCACCATGTGGGTCCTGGGAACAACCTGAATTCTCAGCAAGAGCAACAAGTGCTCTTGGCTTCTGAGCCACCTCTCCAGTGACATGAGTCATACAATTTCAAAGGGCAGGTTTTATGGTGTGTTGAGTGTGGCTCAGGTGGGAAAGGAAGAGGCATTTCTGCAGGCAGCCTTCTCAGATACTATAGTGCAGGCCAAGTCCCTTTCCCAGGCTGTCATCTCCAGGCACTTCTCCACCTGAGGATTTTCACACTGTAACTGGGTAATGGCTTTGTGCATTTACATGCCAGAGTCTTCTTCCAAATGGTCATGCTTGACTCTAACACATGCACAGCTCTGGTTGCCTGGCTACTGGTTTCTGGTGTTGGACCTGGTGCTGTGTGGGTGAGAACCCACCTACCTTTAGTACTCATTCACTAAGTGTCTAAATGTTAACTGACCTCCAACACCTGCTGCTTATGTTAAATTTCAAAATCCAGACAAATGGCTGAGGTGTCTTGTGTGTTTGCCTCGCCGCTGGGGTACCCAAGTGCTGTCTGCAAGCCACTCAGGAGAGGCAGAACACAGTTGATAGAGATACCAGCAAGTGTTTTTCAGGGTGAGAAACAGTGGGGTCTGGAATGGATGCTGTAATTCCCAGCCTCTTGTGTACCCAGACTCCACTTTCTCTACATGCTAGGCAGGAAGAGGATGGCTGAGCCTGGGACGGGTGAGGGGCAGGGGTATAGGGGGAATTCCATTTGGTTCCAAGTGAGTACAGAGGGGCTAGAAGAAAGAAGGCCTTCTCCAGGAGATGTAGGCGAATCTCTTTACAATGAAGGTCCCCGCCCCTCTAAATCGATCCTTGATGAAGGAGACGGTTCTTGCTTGTCCAAACTGTTTTATTTGATTTTGGATATGAATGCATATATCTTACTCAGTGAACCAGGGATTAAATACTTTTTGCAGGAAGGAATGCCCAGGAAGGGAAGCTCATTGGCTAAATGCTAGAGTCCTATCTAGATACCTTATTAACACTGGGAACTCCAGGTTTTATGCTAAGAGACCGATTGTCATGGTCCTCTCAGTGGGGTGCCATGGTTACATGTTCCAGATCAGATAATTTGGCAGGGAGCTGGCCTTACACCTACATTCTGAGATTTCCTGGGCTTTAGGCTGGCTCAACATTACCAGTTCTTCTGTCTGGTGGCATGGTCCACTTGCCCCACAGTGCCAATTTAGCATATCAAAGCTGACCTGGCTGCCATGTTCTCCCAGCATTCCTCAGTCCCTACCTGCTACAGGGTATGGCTGGCATACCCCGCCCCCACTATGCAGCCCAGCTTGGCTGCCCTTCCCCCAGAATCTCTTCCCTATATAATACAGACATTTGTTTGGTTTGGGTTGGGGTGTGTGTGTGTGTGTGTGTGTGTGGCCTTCGCTATCTTGGAACTAACTCTGTAGACCAGGCTAACCTGGAACTCATGGAGATCCACCTGCTGCTACCTCCAGGAGTGCTGGGATTAAAGATGTACACCACCATTGCTGGACTCATCACAGTTGCCTAATTTGTTAGTTAGCTAGTTGGTTCCTAAGACCATTGAAAAACACAGATATTTCCATTACCACTCATAACCATAGCAGAATTACAGTTATGAAGTAGCAATGAAGACATTTATATGGCTGGGGGATCAGCACAACATTTGGGACTGTATTCAAGGGTCACGGTGTTAGGGAGGTTGAGAACCACTGCTCTACAGCAAAACCCAGAAAACTTGAAATTCTCCCCTTATTTATTGTCTGAAAAGCTTTCCCACCTAAAGCCTGGCAATTGCAGCAGAACTCAGAAGGAAAGTGTCGAGGCGGGGTGATGAGGAAGGGGAAAGTGATTCCCGCCTCAAAGGACATTTTCCCCAGGCAGTTTCGGATTGCTCCCTTTCCCTGAGGTACCTTCTCTCAAGGTTCAGCTGTAAACATGTTTGTTGTTCATTTGCCCTCTATGGATGAAGTAAGAACAGCTGCCACCCACTGTACAAAGTCCAGTTCTTCTGTGACAATTCAAGCTCAACACTCTCTGCCCTAAACCAACTTGACCCTGACAGTGTGTGCTCTCCTGGATTACACAGCACTTGGCAGCATTTTCTGGTCACCCTCTAGAGTGCCACAGACAAAGTGCTCCCCGGGGAACTCAGCGGCCGGTAGTACCAAACCATAGGATTTAAAACAAAGGTCAGAAAACTGTGGAGGGGCAGGCATGGTGGGGAACACCTACAATCCAAGCACTCACGAGGTAGAAATGGGAGGATCAGAAGTTCAAGGTCTTCTCTATGAGACCTATTCCCATTATGGGGTGGTGGGGGGTGTTCAAGGGCATCTCAGCTATATGGCCAATTGTTTCACTAACCCGTGATGGTGGTGATGGCCGCTGGAGAAATGACTTAGTGGTTAAGAGCACTGGATGCTCTTCTAGGACACATTGAGTTCTCAGCACCACACAGTGACTCACAAACATCTGTAGCTCCAGCTATAGGGGAATCTGATGCCCTCTTCCAGCCTCCATGAACAGCAGGCATACATGTAGTGCACAGACATACACGCATAGAGACACATTCTGGCGAAAAAAAAAAAAAAAAAACACCCATGTGCAAAAGATAAAAATTAAAAGTAGCAACACATTTTTAAAATACTAGAAAAGCCAATTTGAGAGTGGAAAGCAAAGTGTCTTTGGGTTTCTGGAGGATGGTCTATGTCTCAGCTACTCATCAACCACTGTCACGAGGAAGCCACACCCAGATGGTGGAAGACACTTTGGGGTTTCATTATAAAAGCAGGGGTTAGCTGGGGGGATGTAGCCCAGTGAGAGTGATTGCAGAGCATGCATGAGACCCTATGTTCCCTGTCAGAGAAAGGGGGGGGGGTGAAGAGAGAGCTGAAGAAGCCAGCTATCCACAAAAGTGGGGATTGACCCAGGAAGCTGTTTTAAGATTAACTTGAATTATTGAAAAGTTTTTGAGGATCAGCCTCCTTTCCATGAGAGGAAGGACTCTAGGAAGCCCTAGGCCCAGTACTAGCTGGACAGAGCTACTGAGTTTACTACTCACATCTATTTCCTGTGTCCTTTTTCTCCACCAAGACGAAGTGAAGTTTGTCCCCTGGGTTAATTTGAGACAGGTCTGTATAACCTATCTAACCTTGAACTCACTGAAATCCTCCTGCTTCTGTCTTCTAAATGCAAGGATCAGAGGGATGAGCCACCACACCTGCCTGTTTTCTAGACCTCTGAGTACATTTTTCTTTTAAAGTTGTATTTTAGCCATGCCAGGAAGTGGTGGTGCGTACCTCTAATGCCAGCACTCAGGAGGCAGAGGCCAGCCTGGTCTACAGAGCAAGTTCCAGGATAGCCAAGGCTACACAGAGATACCCGTCTCAAAAAACAAACAAACAAACAAACAAAAAGTTGTGGTTTTATTAATTTTTTTATGTGTATCTCTGTGCATGTATGGGTGGGTGCCCAAGGAGACTAAAACCCATGTCAGATCTTCTGGAGCTGCAGTTACAGATGATTGTGGGCTGCCTGATGTGATGGGAACTAGACCTCAGCCCTCTGAAAAGAGAAGCAAGTGCTAGTAATTGCTGTACCATCTCTCCATCTTTTCTTTCTTTCTTTTCTCCTTCCTTCCTTCCTTTTCTCCTCCCTTCCTTCCTTCCTTTCTTCCTTTCTTTCTTTCTTTCTTTCTTTCTTTCTTTCTTTCTTTCTTTCTTTCTTTCTTTCCAGACTCTCATTATGTAGCTCCTGGCTGGCCTGAAGGTAACTTAAGTAAGCTAAGCTGGTCTTGAACTCACAAAGAGCTGCCTTCTTCCACACTCAGTTTGCTTCTCATTTATTTTCTTCCATTTATTTATTTGTTTGTTTATTTATTTATTTACAGGCAGGGTCTCATGTGAACTCTTTCTTAGTAGAGAATTACCCTGAGCTTCTGATCCTTAGGCTTCCACATTCAAAGTGCTGAGATCACAGATATTTACCACCATATCCATTATGCACAATGCTGGGGATAGAACCCAAGGCCAAATGTCTGCTAAGCAAGCACTCTACCAACTAAGCCACAAGCACCCTGAGCCACAAGCACTTTACCAACTAAGCCACAAGCACCCTGAGCCACAAGCACTTTACCAACTAAACCACAAGCACCAACTAAACCATAAGCACTCTACCAGATGAGCCATAAGCACCCTGAGCCACAAGCACTCTACCAGATGAGCCATAAGCACTCTGCCAACAGCCCCCTTGCTTCGTAAACGCATGAGACAGATTCAGTCCCCTTACCTGCCATCCTACAGCTAATACCACCTTCACCTTATACCTATTCTTGACCTTTTGTGACAAATATCTTGCTCCTATTTCCAGCCTCATGGCCAGCCCTGACTCCAGCAGATTAGCTGCCTTGGTTCACACTGTGATCCCCTAATTAATGACCGCCAGTCCTTACCAAGCCAAGTAAAGGAATCAGGATCACTAAGTTCTATTTACTCAGCCTCATAGAAACTTAAAAACATAAAACATAAGTATTTTGGTTGTTTGTTTGTTTGTTTGTTTTCCCCAAGATAGGGTTCTTCTGTGTAGCCCTGGCTGTCCTGGAACTCATTCTGCATTCCAGGCTGGCCTCAAATTTAGAGAGCCACCTGCCTCTGCTTCCCAGGTGCTGTGATTAAAGGTGTATGCTACTGTGCCTGGCATATGCAATATGCATATATATATATATATGAATATGAATATTTTAAATTAAGTGTACTTGTATGTGTCTATGTGGAGATATATGTGAGCATAGATTCCCAAAGAGGCCAGAAGAAGCATTGGGTCCCCGGGATCTAGCTTACAGATGGCTATGAGCCTCTAGACATATCACAGCTGCTACAAAAACTGTGTGCTTTTAACCTTTGAGCCTTTTCTCTAAACCTGAACCCCTCTTTTTAACATGGGTGGTGGGGATTTGAACTCAGATCCAAATGCTTTTGTAATAAGCACGCTTATCCACTGAGCTATCCTCCCAGACCCGGAGATGTGATGGGAACTTCATATGCTGCAAGCAGAAAGTTTCTTTATGGCCAGTTCCAAAAGAATGGGGGTAGAATTTTCAGGGTTTATGGTTGTTTTATGGGAAAGAGGGCTCAGATTTCTATGACCACTTTGGGGAAGAGAAATTCTCTCAGTATTTTGTTGTTATCCTTTGCTTGCTCTGTGTAAGAAAGGGTTGGAGAGATGGCTCAGCAGTTAAGAGCACTGACTGCTCTTCTCGAAGACTGGGTTCGATTCCCAGCACCCATGGCAGTTCAAAACTGTCTGTGACTCCAAGACCCAACGCCCTCACACAGACATACATGAAGGCAAAACACCAAAGCACATAAAAAATAAAAATAAAAATAATTATTTAGAAAAGGAAGGATCAGGAGGTGGGAGCATAGGTCAGCTTCAGAGCCCTCCCATGGGGGCATCATTTTCTGAGCCCATAACATCATAAGGGATGGACAGATCTCAATAAATATTCCATAGAGATCATTTACAGCCAATCAGCATTTTGTGAGTCTACAGCTTCATTCCAAGGTGCTGTGAGCCTCTCACTAAGCCCACCAAGGCCTTCCCTAGACATACTATTCCCTACGAATGGAGCGCATCCTCCAAGCCCTCTTCCCCCATGGGAAGGGGCATACAAACTTCTGGGTTAGCAATTGATTCTACTTTGTGACAGCCTCCTTGCACACAATACATTTGGGAATGTTTTCTACTATTTCATTCATCCGTGATCAGGTCATTCTGGAGAATCTTGGACCTTTCCCACCACACAGTCAAATCTTAGCTTAAGGTGCTTAATGTTTAAAGAGTAATCTTAAATGCAATCTCTTCCACTTGCCATGAGCACAAGACAGCGGGATGACAGTCTCACCAACCTTCTGTATCTTGAATAGCTCAAATCTACACTGGCCTCAGGACCTGTGCTACAGTTAGCTCTTCCAGACCTGCCCTCCCAGACTTGTGGGTGCTTCACCCTCTGGTCTTAGCTCACAGGCTACTTCTGAAGAGAGCACAGCCTGGACCTTATCACTTGAAAGAGCCCCTCCAACTCAAAGGTTATATTGTTTTGGGTTTGGTTTGCTTTGGAGATAGGATCTCAAGTAGCTGGAACTTCCAGTAGCAGAGAATGACCTTGAACTTCTGATCGTCCAGCCTTCAGCTCCCAAATGCAGGGTTTATCGAGTATGCAGTCACACCTGCGTTTAGCACTGCTGGGAACCCAACCCAGAGATTCGTGCAAACACTATCAAATTGGCCACACCCCAGCAAGGTTTTATTTGTTCCCTAGTACCAATCACTCTGGAATCATTTACCCCTGTGTTTACTCTCCTTGTAAATGACTAGCACTTTTCTACCGCAAAGAGCTCAGCCCACAGAGAGCCCAGTGAGTGAATTAGAGGGAGGGGAAACTCACACAACCACAACACTATTGCTTCTCTGGGAAACTTCAGGAAAGTAGCTGCCCTCCTTTGGTTGTTCACTGTGCTCTTGAGAGGAACTGTAACATTTTCTAGCCTGAAGCCTCAACGACTCTTTCCCATGATGAGGAAACATACCCACTGAGGGGGAAGCCATTGGGAAATTTCTTGAAGCAAGTGGAGGGGGAGGGAGAGATAACGGGGGTGGGGGTGGGGCGCAAGCAAGAGAGCACAGGGCACATAAGCATCTGCTTCCCAATGATTCCCCTGCTTGATCCAGGCAAACAAATGGCCAGAGGTGAATGGACTCGCTTTCTCTGCCTTGTCCTGGCTCCAGGCTTCCGTCCCAGGTAAACATACAAAGCAAAAAAGGCCTAATTAAATAAAATAAGCTGAGCGTTCAGAAGAGAACCAGGTGGGAGGTGCGGGCGCGGGGGATGGGGTGGCAGCAGCCACAGAACTCCGACCCTGAATCTCCGCACGTGCTGGACCATCAGATGCACCGGGACTCTGCCTCTTTCCAGCCACGTGGGTCCCCGCTTCTCATCCCAGGCCATTCTGCCCACAGCCCAGGTCTGCAGCGAGGCCTTTGCTGAGCCTCCCACCCGGCGTCCAAGCGCTGGCTCAGACGGCCTCTTTGCTACATCCTAGGGCACTCACTATAGCCAGACAACAAGGCAACAGGCAACTAGGATCAGAGCTGCAGCCCCTCGCGCCGGCACCTGAGCCCAAGACCCGGCCGTTTGTGCACGCGCGGTTCCGGCGCCTGGCCCAACCCGGCATCCCTAGGCGAGGGATGCTAGGGTCCCCGCAACATACCGCAGGCGCCCAGCCGTGACTGCGTTGCCGGTGTGTGGCCTCAGTACTGCCAGGAACAGGAGCCGCATGTCGCTACCGCCAAGAACTGGGCAACCAGGCCCGGACGGCAAGGTAGGGGTGGATTCGGTCCTGCCTGCTGCTCCAAGGCGGAGCCCGCAGGTTCAGGAGTAGGGAGGGAAAGAGGGAGGAGACGGGGAAGGAGGGGGAAAGGCAGGGAGGAGAGGGGAGGGGACGGGACGGGACGGGAAGGGAAGGGAAGGGAGAAGAGAGAGCTGGGGGCTGGAGAGGACCTGAGGAGACTAGCGGGTGGGGAGGGGGTCACGAGACCAGGTGTCCGGCAGCCACGAGCTCAGGAAGATGGGGGGAAGGGTATCCACTGTTCCGGGGACCAAGAACACAGGTGGCCTTGTGTCTCCTCCCATTGTGATCGTAAGTTGGGCTCCTACATGCAACGTGGTGGCTGATACTAAGATTCCTCCCCCAGACACCAGGACCAGGTGAGGTGTGGGTACAAGACCATACGCAGAGGGGGGGATTTAAGCCTTACTTTGCATGACCTTATCATTGAGAGGATGCCCTGGACCTTATGCAGTCAGTCTGTCCTTTTTTAGATCCTGGCATCCCTGAACTAAGTTCTGTGAACTTCCAGAGGAAGAGAATGGAGAATCAAAATAGAGAAGGCTGCTATGGGGCCGGTTCAGGGGTGCAGGTTTGCAATTCCGGCAACAGAGACTGAGGCAGGAGGACTGCTGTAAGTTGAAGACCAGCCACAAGATTCTGAGGAAGGGAGGGAAAGGGAGGCACCCAGCAGCCCAGAATTTCTTGCCTGCTCTTCTCTCAATCCAGGCGCTGAGCCACATCCTCAGCCTCCAGCAGTTTTAGAGGATTGTGGTGTAAGGCTAGGAAGTCAGGTTTGTGCTGAGCCCAGGGCTCAGAGCCTCTTGCACTAAATGCACCTGTGCAGGAAGGGTGGGAAGAGACAGAGCCTTGTGACAACACGCTTGGGAGAATTCATGGTGTTTTACAAAGACATGTGAAGTATTTAAAGCCCGCCAATATTATAGAACCTCTATTCTAGGCATAATAGCCCCTGAAATTAATTTCTTCCCACCCCTAAAAGCTCCCTAACAGCTTCAAAGAGGAAAGAGTAAGATGCCTGGGACTCCTGAGTAGCCTTCTCCCAGTCCAGCTCTGCCACACACTGGCCTCTGATTGTCCGTGAATGAAACCTGCTCTGCAGAGGGACCCTGGACCGACTGTCCTACCTATTCACGGGGAGGAAGCAAGGGAAGGGGTTTTGGTTTGTTTGTTTTGTTTTGTTTATTATAGAATTACCTGATTCTTCCCTCTCTCCACAGTAAAGACTTGTGCACGGGCGTGTGTGTGTGTGTGTGTGTGTGTGTGTGTGTGTGTAGATGCCTGTGGAGGCCAGAAGAAGGTATTGGATCCTATAGAGCTGGAGTTAGGAGAGGTTGTGAGCTGTCTGATGTGGGTTCTGGGATTCAAACACACATCCTCGGCTGGAGCAGCTCCCTTCCGCTCTGGCCTCCCAGAATTTAGCTTTGAATCTGAAGATCTCCTCTAGGTGTCTTTAGCTCAACCCATCACATTCACATTCCGGAAGGAAGGAAGGGAGGGAGGGAGGGAGGGAGGGAGGGATGGATGGAGGAAGGAACAGAGGGGGGAAGGGAGAGAGGGGGAGGGGGGAAATGATGCCCTCAGGATAGCACATTTCATTTTGCAGGCATATTCCTGGAAATTCACAGGACCCTTGATGGTGTTTTCTTAATGACTATGTGAATGCTTTGAGGTTTCAAGGAAGCTGGCAAATGCTGACTGTGTGGTGCACACTGTCACCCTCAGCAAAGCTTGTTTACCAGAAGAAAATAGGAGGGGAGGTCTGAGGTCACCTCTGCAATAGTAATCTAAGTCTATAGAGCAACAGAAGAAAATATATTATGACCTCAGTTGGTGTAAGCAGCATATGGTGACACACACTTAGAAACCCACTAAAGACACTAAAGCAGGAGGGTAGAAAGTTCGAGGTCAGCTCAGGTAACTTCCTGAGACTCTTGTCATTTTGAGTTTGGATTGGTTTGGTTTGGTTTGGTTGAGACAGGGTATCACTATGTAGGACTTCTGTCCTGGAACTCACACTGTAGACCACCAGGCTGGCCTCAAACTCAGAGATCTGCCTGCCTCTGCCTCCCCAGTGCTGGGATTAAAGGTGTGGGTTTTTGTTTGGGTTTGTTTTTATTTTTTGTTTTGGTTGGTTGGTTTGATTTTGGTCTTTCAAGAAACAAGGTTTCTCTGTTGCCTTGGCCATCCTGGATCTCACTCTGTAGACCAGACCCAGAGACCCACCTATACCTCTGCCTCTTGAGTACTGGAATTAAAGGTGTTAGCTGGCACCACCCCACCCCATCAAAGGTATGTTTTTAAAAGTAGGGTTGAAGCTAGCATAACAGTGCACGCCTCTAATCCTGGCATTTTGGAATCAGAGGCAGGCAGATCTCTGTGAGGCCAGACTAGTCTACAAAGTGAGTTCTAGGCCAACCAGGAATACATAGTAAGACCCTATCTCAAAAACCTAAGTCCTTTTCTACCCCTAGACAGCAGAAAGGCATTCTTTGGGGTTCTAGAGAGTAAAGCTTAAGAGTCAGGGTGTCATCTGGGCACCCGTCTGGGCCCTCTAGGACAGTGGCTCTCAACTTTCCTAATGCTCTGACACTTTAACACAGTTCATGTTCTGAGAACTCCCCAAAGGCAAAATCATTTTCATTGCTACTTCATAACTGTAATTTTGCTAGTTATGACTCATAATGCACATATCTTATATGTAGGCTATCTGATATGTGACTCCTAAAGGGGAATGTGACCCACAGATTGATAACCCCTGCTCTGGGGGCACCTGTTGGTTCTTTGCTGATGGCTGTCAACATTCTTCCTTCAGTGGCTATACCTACCTAGGCTCCATCACCTGGTGCATGGCTCCCACCTCTGCTGGCTGTCCCTTGGATTCCCTCCAGAGGTGTCTCATAATGCACTGGGAAGATACACTTGTCAAGAAGATGCTTTGTCTTCACTACAGCCAAAAGCTCCTTTCCAAAATAATAGCACTATGGTGGTCTGAATGCTTGTGTCCCCTGAGAAATCTATAGTAAGCCAGGAGTATACAATGAACTCTGTGGGCAAGTATGGGCCAGAGGCTCTGCACTGGTGGGCAAGAGAAGGTCTTAAGGGGAAAAACCAAGACACCAGCAACAACAGCCCTCAGCAATGTCAAACTGGCTGGTCCCTTTATCTCAACGTTCCATGCCTCTATGACTGAAATTTCTGTTGTGTCTATATAAATTATCCAGACTCTAATGTTTTGTTTTATATGTAGTTTCTGCTGGTTAGGACATGGGTATGTATGTATATGTGTATATATGTATATGAAGAAAGAGAGAGAGAGAGGAAGAGGAGGAGGAGGAAGGAAGGGGTCACCATATGTATTAGTTACTGTACTGGCTGGTTTTGTGTGTCAACTTGACACAAGCTGGAGTTATCACAGAGAAAGGAGTTTCAGTTGAGAAAATGCCTCCATGAGATCCAGCTATAAGGCATTTTCTCAATTAGTGATCAAGGAGGGAGGGCCTCTTGTGGGTGGTACCATCCTTGAGCTGGTGGTCTTGGGCTCTATAAGAAAGCCAACTGAAGTGGGCAGTGGTGGTGCATGCCTTTAATCCCAGCACTTGGGAGGCAGAGGCAGGCGGATTTCTGAGTTCAAGGCCAGCCTGGTCTACAGAGTGAGTTCCAGGACAGCCAGGGCTAAACAGAGAAATCCTGTTTCAAAAAACCAAAAAAAAAAAAAAAAAAAAAAGCCAACTGAGCAAGCCAGGGGAAGCAAGCCAGTAAGAAACATCCCTCCATGGCCTCTGCATCAGCTCCTGCTTCCTGACCTGCTTGACTTCTTTTAGTGATGAACAGCAATGTGGAAATGTAAGCTGAACAAACCCTTTCTTCATGGTCAATAAACTTGCTTCATGGTCATGATGTTTGTGCAGGAATAGAAACCCTGACTAAGACAGTTACTTTTTGCTGCTGTGATAAAGCACTGACTAAACACAAATTATGGGGAGGTAGGCAAGGGTCTATTATAGCTTATGGTTCCAGAAGAATAAAGATCCATCATGGCTGGGAGCCATGGCAACAAGTGGTGCTCATGGTAATAGGAGCAGGATGCTGAGAGCTCACACCTTTAACCACATGAATGAGGCAGAGAAAGCAAATTGGATGTGAGGCGAGACTCTAAACCATCAAAGCTTGTCATTGGTGACAAATGCCCTCCATGAAGGCTCCACCCTTAAAACTCAATCCCCTCTCCATATGGTGTGCCACCTTGTTGGGGACCAAATGTCAAATACTCTAGCCTATGGGGGACATTCTCATTCCAACCACAACACCACCCAAATTTGACAAAACCCCAGTTTCAGGGATGATGGCTCTCGAGTCACACCCCACTCGACTCATATAGACTATTTCCCCATCTTTCCCACTCTTGTGTGTCTTGCCCTGTCTTCCCCCAATCCCACACCTGCCTCCCTGGTCCTATTCAACCTTCGAACTGGAACATGGGAGGGGACAGTCCTCAACTCAAATGCATCAAGAGTGAGAGGCTGGCCACTATCCTCAGCACCTCCACGTGCTGGGACAGCAGCATGAACATCCTGGGCATTCAGTAAACATTTGCTTAATTTTAATGCAGCTTTGAATGCATGCAGCTGTGTCCTGCTTATTTCTTTTAAAGTTTTGTATAGTTTTAATTTCTGGGTCTGAGTGTTTTGTTTGCATGTATGTTCAGCGTGTGCATGTGGTGTCCAGGGAGGCTAGAAGCCTCCACATCATCACCAGTGACTCCAGCTCCAGGAGATCTTCCTGGAATATAGGTGTCCCATCAGGTAGGAGAGGCTCACATATCTTTTGAGGCCCACAACTTGGATAGGCCCACGACTTCAATTAACTCATATGTAAAGTGAGAAAAGCTAAGCAGTATCTGACGAGCTCATTTTTCACAGGGTCTCATATGATCGTCTCAAGTAAGTGACAGAAAAGGGCCTAGGGGCAAATATGTTATGGTGGGAACTGCAGAAATTATTGTGGGGAAGGGGAGGCTTCTGATACTACTCCAGCTGCTTCTAACATAAGGCTCTTCAAAGGTACACAAGCGGGGAAAATCTGTTTTCTCTTTGATCACAATGTTTGTTCAGATCGTTTTCTAGTTCCTAGCACTGGGGAGAACTAAAAGTTTTCTCATCAACCCTGAAAAGATGATAGGCTGTTGTAAGGGTCTGCAGCTCTGAGGGTCTGCTGCCTTCAACCATGGCTCTGTTGTCAAAAATGAACACTTGATTTTTTTGTTTCTTTCATGCTTGTTACAGGCCAGGCAGCTGTGTGTCTGTTGATATAGAGTTTTGAGCCTTTCTGTCACTTCCTCCCCATGATGCTGCAGGATGTGGGTCACTATGTACATGCATGCATGAGTGTGCAGTAATGCATGACAGAAAAGGAAGGAGAGATAGACACAGAGAAAAGATAGGGAAGGGAGGAGGCTGAAGAGTGGAGGGTGGTGGATATTTCTGAACACAATCACCTTCTTATGTGAGACAGAATCATGAACAATCCCATTGCCCTGAGAAAACCATTGTTCTGTTTGGATGTGAAAGGTCCTGCATGGGCTGGTGTTCTAGAACGCTTGATCCTCAGCTGGTGGCACTGTTGCTGTCTTGAAAGATTGGGGAACATTTAGGAAGTGGAGCCTCCCTGGAGGAAGTGGGCTGCTGGGGGGGTGGGGACAGGGGTTGGGCAGGCCTTGAGTTTTATAACCTGATTCTATTTTCTGTCGGTCTGTGCTTCCTGTCCTGTCCAGGGATCAGCAGGCTCCACTGCCATCCCTCCTCCGCCATACACCTTCCTGGTCATGATGGGTTCCTCCTTCCTTCGTGTTTTTGAATTTCCCGGATCTTAGAACACGTTCACAGCAATCCTCCTGTTCCCAGAGTGATGACTGGGTGGACCTTGTTTCAAGTTCTGAACTATGTTCAGTCTATCCCCAGAGCCCTCAGCTGTAGGCTCTACTCCTTGTATCCTGTACACAGGAATCATCTAAGAGTCAGGAAGCCCTGAAGCCTTCTATTTACACATCCTGTCTACTTATATACTTGTTTCTTTGGCTTCTCTATAAAAACATGTGTTTGTGTATATATTTTATATATATATAGGGGTTCATGGAAACCAGGCTGCCTTCAAGCTCAGTGAGCTGGTTAGGTTTTTTGTTTGTTTGTTTGTTTGTTTTTTCCAACTTGACACAAGCTAGGGTCGTCTAAGAAGAGGAACCTCACCTGAGAGAATGCTTCCGTCAGATTGGCCAGTGGGCAAGTGTGTAGGGCACTTTCTTGATTGATGTGGGAGGGTCCAGCCCCCTGTAGGTGGTGTTACCCCTGTGCTGGTGACCCTGTGAGAAAGCAGGCAGAGCAAGCCATGTTCCTCCATGGCTTCTGCCTCAGTTCCTACCTCCAGGCTCCTGCCCCGAGTTCCTGCCCTTAGTTCCCTGCAGGATAGACTGTGACATGGAAATGTAAACCAAAAACATTCTTTCCTCCCCAGTCACGGTCCTCTTCATCTTTGTCATCATCATCCATTTGGGATTTTCAAGACAGGGTCTCTGTCTCTGTGTAGCTTGTGCTATCTGGAACTCTGTAGACCAGGCTGGCCTCAAACTAAAAAGAGATTGGCCCACCACCTGACCTTTGTCAGTGTTTTAAAACAGCACTAGAATGCAAATGTCTTAGCTTCTGTTTCTGTTGCTGTGATTAGACACCATAACCAAAAGCAAGTTGAGGAGGAAAGGGTTTATTTGGCTTACACTTCCACATTGAAGCCCATATGGAAAGAAGCCAGGACAGAAACTCAAACAGGGCAGGAACCTGGAGGCAGGAGCTGATGAAGAAGCCATGGAGAGGTGCTGATTACTGGCTTGCTCCTCAAGGTTTGCTCAGCCGGCTTATAAAACCCAGGTCCACCTGCCCAGGGGTGGCCCCACCCACAATGGGCTAGGCCCTCCCACATCAATCATTAAGAAAATGTTCCACAGGCTTTGAAAGGAAAAGTATTGGCTCAGGACCCCCAAGACCAAATTGGAGAGGTACTTGACCCAGAGGGACAGAGGGCAGAGAATAAGAGACAAAGACAGGAGATAGAGGGTGAGAGAGAAGGGAGAGGAACAAGGGGGAGGGGGAAGGGATAGTTGTCCCTGAGGGACAAAGGAGGGACTCTGGAGAGAGAGGGGACAGAAGTGGCCCATAGGCAAATGTTGGTTTACAAAGGTAAAGGGGAAACCCTACATTAGGATGAGGTGTTTAAGTTTAATTGGGCGTGTTATTAAGGTGAGCCAAAGGGAGCTTTTGATGGCTGAACTTTAATACTTTGATAGCTGGACCTTGGTAGTCAGCATGAGGAGGAGGAAGTGGCCAAATTAGGGACTAGATCTTGGGAATGTAAGCTAATGGCTTTTAGCAGGGCAGAGAGAATGAGAAAGAAGGGCAAGGCCTGCCAGAGCCATACTCCAGCTGGCCAGAGTCCCTTCAGGCCTGCCCAAAAATAAGGACACTTTACTATGCATCCAAGGATGGCCTTGAACTTGTGATTCTCCCGCCTACACCTTCAAAGCACTGGGATTTCAGATATGTATCTTCATGCATGATTTTCTGTGGTGCTGTGGATAGAATCCACGACTCTGAGCATTGTAGGCAAGTGTGCTACCCACTGAACCACCCTCCAGCCCCAAGGATAGAACACCTTTGTGATCATGGCTCTGTTTAGGTTGGCATTTGTTCTTGCTGCAAAAGGAAGAGAAGCCAGAGATGGTTTTGTGCCTAATATGCTCTGTTTATATTTAGTAACCACTGTAGCTGGGCTGATTGGGATGTCTTAGTGTGTAAAAGCACCTGCCTCCAAGCCAGATGACCTGAATTTAATCCCCAGAACATACATGACGGAGAGGACTGACTCCTATGTGTTGTCCTCTGACCTCCTCATGTATGTCCTGGTACACCTAATGCTTTCCTATATACCCTAAAATAAATAATAAATAAATAAATAAATAAATGTGGTTTTAGAAATGTAAATAGGGACTGGAGGAAGGCTCAGTGGTTAAGAGTGTGTCCTGCTCTTGCGAAGGACCCGAGTTTAGTTCCCAGCTCCCATTAGGTGGCTCACAACCTCCTGTAAATCCAGCTTAAGGGAAGTGATGCCCATGCCCTCCAGGTACGTCTGTGCTTGTGTGTGTACCCACAGACAGACACATATTTACATGTAATTACAGTTTATTTTTAGGTCTGGGATGCTGGCTCAGTAGTTGAGTCCTCTTCCGGAGGACCTGAGTTCAATTCCCAGCACCCATATCAGGTGGCTCACCACTACATTTAACTCAAGCTGCAAGGGATCTGATACCTCTGGCCTCTGTAGGCACCCTTTTACTTATGTGTACAAGCTTACACACACATACACACACACCAATAACAATAAAATTAAAATTTTTAAATAATAATTTTGGCAGGCAAAATTATACAGCAGGTCCAAATAGGGACATGCCTTCTCCTGGTGGTTCAGACAAGATCTACTGCTCAGATTCCCAAGGACAGAAAGTGTAGCTATGTAGTTTCTTCACCTTAAAATAGGAAGACAGTTCCCTAGTGGAAATAGTAAGCCTGGTGTGTGTGTGTGTGTGTGTGTGTGTGTGTGTGTGTGTGTGTGTTTTGGGGAGAGGGGGTATTTATCAGACCAGAATTAGTATAAAAGTTGTAATAAAAGATTAGATAGCTCATTGGGGAAGAGCCCTTACTACATTTACAGAAGATCTGTGTTCTCTTCTCAGCACCCATGTTTGTGGTTCACAACCACTAGTAACTCCAACCCCAAGAGAGCCAATGTCTATGGTCTCCTCCACAGGCGACTACATTCATGTGTACATAACACCACACAGACATATAAATAAATCTGTAAAATTATTTTTTTTAAATGGACAAGGTGGACTGAAACTATAACTTTAAACCCTGATCCTATCACTACGAAGCCCAGACTTCTGATGGGAAGAGTTGGGTGTTGATACATCCCATTGTTTATCAGCAGCGGGAGTTCCCCAACTTGTTACATAGTGATACAAACATAAAAGCTTGTAGAGCGAGTTCTTCCACTTCCCAATCTCAGTTCTACAAGCTTATTTGACTACAGAGCATCCCAGCATCCACAATTCTAGAGTTCATTGTATCAGTGTCTAGTTGTACCCATTGCTCTTTCCAAGCCTTGGGGCTGCTTTTAGCAACACTAAAATGAAGCAGTTTAGAGCCAAGTCTTTGATCCAGGTCTACAGTTCACAACTTATAATTGGGCAGAGAGGGGCCGATATAAAATTCTCCCCAGCAGAGAGTCTATCCTCAAACCTGTCCAAACAACACACCAGCTGCCATCATCACCAGTCACCAGTCACCAACATCTGGCACTTTCCAGGTGAATACAAAAGTGCCTTCCCTTTGAATTGTAAGTTTACTGCTGCATTTGATTTAATTTTTCATGAAAGGCTCATGTTTTTTTCTCCCTTTGTGTATGCTGTGTGCTCGTTTGCTGTGTGCGTGTTACTTGAATCAATTGGAGGTTTGTTTTTATTAATTTTCTTGAAACAGGGTTTTGCTATGTAGACCAGGCTGGCCTAAAACTCATAGAGATCCACCTGCTTCTGCCTCCTGAGTATCAGGATTAAAGGTGTGCACCACCACCAGACTTTTTTTTTTAAATCTGGGATGAATAGATACCTGTTTATTGTCTCCTCAGAAGTTTTGTAAAATGGCTTCTACTAGCATCGGGCTTAAAAAAGAATCACCAGCTTCTTTTCATTTTAAAAAATATTTTGGCCCTCTCATTTTAATATTTCTTCTACTGAGAATTTAGTGGCATAAAATCTGAAGTTGCTTTTTTTCATGTTCAGTAGCTTTTCCCAGGAGAATTAAACAATTCTCCCCCCCCCCCCGGTTGTAAATCTCTTTTTTATTGTGGGCTTGTTTTTTTTTTTTTCTTCCACTTTTAGACCTTTTAGTTATTCATTGTGTGTGTGTGTGTGTGGTGTGTATGCATGAATGTGTCACAGCTCGTGTGTGCAGAGATCAGAGGACAACTTGTTGGAGTCAATACTCTCCTTCCATCACATGGATCCCAGGGTCCAATGAAGGTGGTCAGGCTTGGTGGCAAGTGCTTTTACCCACTGAATCATCTTGCCAGCCTTGGACTTAATTATTGTTACATCTGTGCTTCAAGCCAAGTCTTACTCATCATCTTTGTCCCCATTGACCTTTCCTAACAGTCTAACCTAAAACACATGTATATTTTAGCTGCAAATTATGTGACCGTTATGCTAATACATAAATAAGATAAGCAAAAAATTTTGAGACCACATCTCATGTGGCCTAACATGGCCTCAAACCCTTTCTGGAGCTGAAAATCACCTTGACTTTTCTGCCTCTAACTTCTCAGTGCAAGGTTTACTGGTATGTATACCACACCAAGGCTAAGATTATGCTTAAAAAATTATAAAGTCTCTTAGGGGGCTGGAGAGATGGTTCAGCAATGAGACCACTTGCTACTCTTCCAGAAAACCGGAGTTCGGATCCCAGCACCCATGTCTGCCTGTGACTTCAACTCTAGAAGAGGCAGCACCCTCATCTGGCCTCCGAAGGCCCCTACACATACATACACACACACACACACACACACACACACACACACACACACACGGTGAGGCTGGATGTGGTGGGATTAAAGAGCCCCTTTGATCCTGGCACTGGGATGCAGAGGCAGGAGGATCTCTGTGAGTCCGATACCAGCCTCACCTATCTATTGATAAGTAATGATTAGCAGGGGCATGACTGCATAGCTGTTGGCATCTTGAATATCTTTCGATGCACAGAAATGGACATTTCTTTCTCTTTTTGCGTTCCTGCCCTTTCCCTTTCTAATGATGAATGACTGATGTTCACAGACATCTTGTGTGTTTTAAAATGCAGGAGAAAAAGTTCCAAAGGAGCACCGATTTTTCCCCAGAGTCAAATAAAATGGGAGCTTCAAAAGCCTCATCTCTCTATGCAGAAAGTCTTACGCCCTCTATTAGACACCCAGAGTAATCCTAAGAGCAGGGTTAATACATCAGAGCACACACTGCTGGTGGTCTCTGGAATTTTTTTTTTTTTAAACTTACAACTTCTCCTTCTGTTCAGGTTTTCCCTAATCTTAGTTGCTACTCTGGAATAAACAGAATTCACGACAGCTGTCCACACCTAAGTGGAGTCAGAGGAAGAAAAAAAGCAGAGCCCACGACTGCAATGTGGCCCTGTGTAGGGGATGAGCAGAGGCCCTGTCAGGGTCACTCCCTGGGGAAGTAGACAAGTATAGGAAAGCAGAAGTGGCTAGAGTGCCAAGGCTGAGCAGCTGGGACTCTTGACCTGGAGGGACTTAAATACCCACCCCCTTCCTTGTACAGGGCAGTGATGACAAACCAAAGAATGATTCCATCAAAGTCTAACCTGGGAAACCAGTGAGATTTGGGCTTGCTTACAGAACATTCGTGAGGGGTTCTTGACAGGAGTGTGGTTGACCCAAAGTGGCCATATGAGAAAGTCTGTCCCCAGCATGGACAACAACTTCCCATAGTGTAGATGGGGGTGCTCTAAAGTCTGTACACCCAGCTAGACCCGAAATGCACACTGCTACCTGGGAGGTGTAGAGAGGAGTGGCTGGAGTCTTCCAGGAGGGTCAATGACTCTTTCCACCCACTCCTACTGTGAGGGATGCCAACAGCCAACCCCTCCTCCATCAGCCAGCCCCTCCTCCATGCACTCTTCCAATCTTGCTCATTCAAATTCATGGCCTCTTTGTTGTAAATTTACTGTTGAAATTTTTAAACAAACTATTTTAAGTTATGTGTGCTGTGTGTGTCAGCAGGCTTACCTTTGCAGCTTAGCTTTGCAGCACAGCAGCTACATTCCTAATTATAGCTCACAGGTCTGAAGCATGTGGAGTGGAGGCTGACTGAACCTCTAAAGTCTTAGTCTTGGACAGGGCCCAAGTCTCTTGTTGGATTCTTAGTTAAAATGTGTTTCCCGCCCAGCCCTGCAGCAATGGCATCTGGGAAGACTACGCCCAGGCTAACATGCCCTGACTCAATCAGGGGATTGAGTAGAAGGAAGAATTGCCTGAGTTTCCGTTTCGTTTCCCTCACTTTTGTACACAAGACATCCAGGTTTGCATGTGAAGCCTCTCCCATTTTAAAACTTATGTTTAATTGTGTATATATATCTGGGTGTGGGTTTGTATACTTGAGTGCAATGTCCTCAAAAGCCAGAACAGGGCATCAGATAACCTGGAATTGGAGTTACTAGTGTTTGTAAGCCACCCTACATAGGTGCTGGGAACCTAATTCCTCTTCCCTGCAAGACCAGTATGTATGCTTAACTGCTGACCAATCTCTGCAACATCAGCCTCTTCGTTTTTAATCACTGGCTCACTTCCAGCTGGTAACAGCTCTACCAAGACACAGCCAACGGATCATACAATTTACCTACTTCAAGGGAATAAAAAATGGGTTTTATTTTATTCATAGATCCTAAAGTCTTAGTTGGGGTTTCATTGCTGTGACAAGACACTGACCAAGGCAACTTTTATAAGCTTACAGTTTCAGAGGTTTAGTCTATTATCATCATGGCAGGAAGCATGGCAGCCTGCAGGCAGACATGGTGCTGGAAAAGGAGCTGAGAGTTCTACATCTTGATCCTAAGGGAATTTAAGCATAGGAGACCCCAACAGTGCCACACCTCCTCCAACAAGGCCCTACCTCTTAATAGTGCCGTTCCTCATGGGCCAAACATTGAAACCCATGAGTATGTGGGGACCAAACCTATTCAAACCACCACACCATACAACTAATATTTTTTTTTTGAGACAGGGTTTCTCTGTGTAGCCGTGGCTGTCCTGGAACTCACTCTGTAGACCAAGCTGGCCTTGAACTCAGAAATCCGCATGTCTCTGTCTCCCAAGTGCTGAGATTAAAGGCGTGCGCCACCACTGCCCAGCTCCATACAACTAATTTTAAGACATGCCTCTGCCTCCAAACCTAACATTCTGGCAGTCAATCTCTGGTTGTACAACTGGGAACCCTTGCCTAACATGCACTGACACTTGCCTAGTTCATGTATTTCAAGGAAAATAAGATCGTGCTGAGGGCTAAGGTGGCTCAGCTGTTAAGATCATTTGTTGCTCTTCCAGAGAACCTAACTTAAGTTCTCAGGACCCACATCAATGGCTCACAACCACCTGTAATCCAGCTTCAAGGGCTCTGCATGAATGCACACATGCATGTGCACGCACACACAAATAATTTAAAGGATAACCAAATATTTATAAAAGAAGTTAGATCTTACAATTTGTGTAATTTGTTGCTAGTTTGGTTTCTGGTGTTGTGACTGACCAAAAGGGTTTCTTTCAGGTTATAATCTATCAAAAAGGGAAGTTAAGATGGGAACTTGAGGCAGGAAGCTGGAGACAGGAAACTAAAGGCAGGAACGGAAGCACAGGCCATGAAGGAATGCTCCTTTTTGCTCAGCTATTTCTTTTCATTCTTTCTTTTTTCTTTTTTCGAGACAAGGTTTCTCTGTGTAGCCTTGGCTGTCCTGGAACTCACTCTGTAGACCAGGGTGGCCTCGAACTCAGAAATCCGCCTGCCTTTGCCTCCCAAGTGCTGAGATTAAAGGCGTGCACTACCACTGCCTGGCAGCTACTTTCATTATACAACCCAGGATCACCTGGCCAGGGTTAGCATCACCCACAGTGGGGCTGGGCCCTCCCGCATCAATCACCAAGCAAGAAAATGCCCCCACAGACTTGCCCACAAGCCAATCTGTTGGAGGCAGTTCCTCAGCTGACGTTTCCTCTTCCCATGTGTGTGTGAAATTGACAACTGAAGCTAACTATGCCACTGGGTCACTCCCTACCACCACCTCCAACACTGTGACCACACTAGAATATTCTGCATGCTGGGTTTGTCTCCATCCTCAAAGTACCAAATTCAGGGCCCTCATCGGACTGCCTAAAATCCCCCCCCCCTTAACTTCAAGGCCCCTTCAACCCATTAGCTTCGCATTTCCCTGAAGAGACATTGGATTAGTTTAGTGCTATTCAAAGTGCATATCTGCACTGCACGGTGAGTTACCAGCTCAGTCCGTCCAAATGGTTTTACCATCCTCATCATCCCACTACAGACTTTGCTCAAGTCTGTCATGCTTAGCCTAGCAGTCCTTTCTTTTCTTTTTGATTGTTTGTGTGTGTATGTGTTGATATAGATGCAGAGTCTACTCTCTATCCATTATGTGCCTCCCCAAACCCCTGCAATTGAACTCAGGCTATCACCAGGCTGGGGAGCAAGTGCCTTTACTTGGTAAGCCATCTCACTGGCCCAGGCTTAGCAGTCTTTTAACTAACACTCCAAGACTCAGCCTCACTTACCAGCACTACTAAGAATCAGCTATAGGCTTTAAATAAAGCTTTATTTTTAGTTTCTTTTTTTTTGAGACAGGGTCTCACTATGTAGCCCTGTGTCGGCTAGACTGGCTCTGCCTCCCAAGAGCTGGGAGAAGTAGCACATAACACTAAGATGTGTATAGGTGTTTTGCTTTCATGTAGGTCTGTGCAGCAAGTGATTTGCAGTACCTGTGGAGGCTAAAAGAACCCGTCGGATCCCTGGGGAACTGGAGTTAAGATTGTTGGGAAAAACCAAATGGGTGCTGGGAATCGAACCCAGAACCTCTAACGAGCATCCGGTGCTCTTAACTGTAGAGTTATCCTTCCAGTCCTTAAAATAAAAATAAAACAATAAATTTAAGTAATTTTTGTTTAAGAGGAGCCAGAAAAGTGAGAGACAGAGAAGAGAGAGAGGATGCCGAGACTGTCAGAGGAACAAGGCTTAGTTACACTTGACTTCCGGGTCCTGAGAAGATGGCAGGTGGGGAGAGATAGACTCGGGTGACCTGGATTAGAACACCAGTTTGGGGCCGGAACCTCGATGCATAGGGCTCGAGTTTCCCCACGGAATTCCTCCAGCAGTCGGAACCACAATACTTTCACGCATCTCTACAGCAAGCCGCTGTCAAGTGAAAGGCTTGCTTCGCCGGTTTTCAGGGGGCGGAACCGGAAGCCCTCAGCTTGCCCAATAGAGAAGCGGCGGGGAATCGCACTCTCGCGAGAGTTCAGCTACCCGGTCCTCAGGGAACCGGCCATGGAGGGCGAGCGGGTGCCGCTGTTAGGTTCGCAGCGTGCGGCGGCGGCCGGAGTGTTTGCGGGACGGCGAGCGGCGTGCGGGGCGGTGCTGTTGGCGGAGCTCCTGGAGCGCGCGGCCTTTTACGGCGTCACGGCCAACCTGGTGTTGTTTTTGAATGGCGCGCCATTCAACTGGGAGGGCGCGCAGGCCAGCCAGGCGCTTCTGCTCTTCATGGGCCTCACCTACCTGGGCTCGCCGTTCGGGGGCTGGCTCGCCGACGCGCGGATCGGCCGGGCGCGCGCCATCCTGCTCAGCCTGGCGCTCTATCTGCTGGGCATGCTGGCCTTCCCGCTGCTGGCCACGCCCCGCTCGCGCTCCTTTCTCTGCGGAGACCCGCGCCCGGAGCTCGTGCGCAACTGCTCGGCTCCCTTCCCTAACGGTACGGCTGTGTGTCCTGATGCCGCTGCGCGCCGCTGTGCTCCCGCCACCTTCGCGGGTCTAGTGCTTGTGGGACTCGGTGTGGCCACGGTGAAAGCCAACATCACGCCTTTCGGCGCTGATCAGGTGAGCCGGACCGGCCCAGGTCCTCGCGGTTTTGTGCCTGCACCTCCTACGCGCCACGCCTACCTGAACTTAAGCCTTAACTTTGCAACTTGTCCACGACGCTGGGGACACGGGGACTGTCCCGGTACCCTGTATACCTGCACCTGTTCCCAAGGTTCTCCACTGATAGAAAAAAGGAGCCACCCCAGAAATCCAAGCCCACATCCCCACTTGACTGTGCACCTATGCACGAACGATTGGAATGGAGAGGGTTGCCCACCAAGCTCCCCAACCTGTAGACTTGCACCTCACATCTAGAGAAAGGTTAAGGGGAGGGAGAGGAACTAACCAGCCCAGGGAAACTCCCTTGTAGTGCAGAGAAGAAGACGACTTCTTCTGATCCCTCCTCGTCAGTGGAGGTGAGGAAGGAGACCTGCTCTGCGTTGACTTCCTTGAAGAGTGGGGAGGAAACCCATCTGCCCCAGCACCTGAGTGGGGGCTAGGAGGAAGAGCAAGGCTCCCACTAATCCATGTGAGGAGGAAGCCCATGAGTAGAACACATCCCACACCTGGCACTAGGTTCATGACTGAGTAAGAGGGAGTGCCTCCACCCCCAACCCCCAACCCTGCGTGCACCACTATCTACATCTTGTACAGATGCTCTTGCATCTGGTAGGGGACTGTAGGAGGGGAGAGAACCACACTCGTCCTCTGCTCTGGGGGAGCTGTGTGTGTAAGTCCTCGAATAGACAGGAGAAAGCTGTACAAGCAGATGTGATCTAAGTGGTAAGGAAGAGCTGTGCCTTCATTGAGGTGGACTTTATTCATGATGTGTAGTGGCCATTGTAGTTTTAAGAAGGGACATTCTGTTGGTGGAGTTAATTGAGTTGCAGTCTGAAAGAGAAAAGGTTGAAGTTGTGATTTGGAGGATAGACATGTACAAAGGCTGTCACTGCCCCAGCTTCCCTTTTTACAAAGTTACAGGCAAGCACTTAGTTTCCATCTTCATTGCTTTAAGGGAGTGTGGGATGGGGTAGGTGGGCAAGACCAGCATTTTGTTGCTACTCTGACATCCAAGAACAAGAGATGAGGAGGGAGCCAGAGTTTTGGAGAGCAGAAGTGATCTGCAAGCGCCTGGGTGCCACATCTGCTCTGCTTCCCCTTTTTAGGGGGACTCCCATGCGAAGAATGTTTCTGGTGGTCAAATGCAAATAGAGTATTTTGTAAGCAGTGGAAATTATGTGGGGTTTGAGTGTCAGGCTCTGGATAAAGCTTTTTAAGGTCCTGTTTTCCTGCTTATCCCCACCCCCACCCCACCACCCCTGCTTCCCATGGAGTTGTAAAACTAAGTAAAGCAGAGGCTAGATAACTTCTAAAACCTAACACTGTTGTCCTGTTTCAGAAAGATTGCAAGTAGCTGTCATAGAATGTGCTGTGTGGCAGGTGGGTGAGAGCACAGCTCAGGCTGCAGCTGGTCTGAGGAGAGAGTGGCCTGGAGAGGAGGCTATGGCCTGCACTGAGGGGTTGCACTCAGATATGGGAGGGAGGCTGTAGGGAGTGCTAGAGGGTTATTTTTGAGCAGCAGGGATGGTGAGCCCCGGGTCTTGGTACAAAACTTATCCTTCAGTGGCTGAAGTCAGCCAAGTGAAGTCATCCGCTCAGAGTAGCACCGTGAATGTAGGACTGGGCAGTGTTTATATGGTGTCTGTAAGGTTGGCCATTTCAGTGAGAACACGTCTCAACTATCAGAAGTAGTAATCTAAGTATTTAAGAGTCTGAGGCAGAAGGGTTGCCATGTCCCATATTATGGGCTACAGAGCAAGACTGTGGGTCATACAAGTAAAATGTAAACAAAAGAGGTAGTTGCTACTTGAGAGTTCTGGAGTCCTAAAAGGTGTTCCTCACACTTCCAAGCCTTGGCCTCTGTTCCTCTAGTGCATGTTAGCTCTGTCCTTTAAGCCTAGGTGTGGTGGTTTGCATGAAGTGGCCCTCATAAGCCTCATTGATTTGGATACTTGGTCTCTAGTTGGTGACTGGAGGAAATATGGGGTGGGCATTTTATTTGAGATTGGAGCTGCTGCTCTAGTCAGCAGTCTGCCCTGCCATAATGGACTCTTTATTCCTCAAGAACTATGAGTCCAAAATAAGTCTACCCTTCTCTAAGTTGCCTCGGTCATGGTGTCTCTCACAGCAACAGAAACGTAATCGACACTCTGGGCCATACTACATAAGGTGACCTTCATGATGTACACTAGGCTCCTTAGACTTTCCACTTACAGCCCCTTTTCATCTGAGAACTTATGTGACTCTGAGATATGAAGTGGATATCCAAATAAATATTAATTGATATCAACCAAGTCAGTTTATTTTAAAACAGTTCTTTTTACCTTTTTTTTTTTTCTCCTTTTTTTGGTTTCTCAAAACAGGGTTTCTCTGTATAGCCCTGGCTGTCCTGGAACTCACTCTGTAGACCAGGCTGGCCTTGAACTCAGAAATCCACCTGCCTCTGCCTCTGCCTCCCAAGTGCTGGGATTAAAGGCGTGTGCCACCACCAGCTCTTTTTACCATTTAATAAAGATGAAATCCAATTTGTGTAGTAATGAGATGCATGTTTATGCAACTTGATAACAATCCAAAGACATAGTAACTCCCTCTTTGAAAGCTGAAGTGTGATGGCTGGTAGGGAAATATCCTAATGACTCTTTGAAATTAAGCGATTATGCTTCTGTACTAACAGAAAAACATTCTCTATGCAACAGTGGAAACAGTGCAGCTCATAGCATGTTGGCCTCAAATGAAGCCAGGGTGTGCCAGGCAGCATTTGCTGGTGTCATGAAGCGTGTCAGTATGCGAAGTGTAAAGTGCAGGTGGTACTTGTACAGAGTCAGGACTGCCGGGAACATCTTGGGTCCGTTCATTGCACATTTGATTCTGAATTAAGTTTTGGTCCTTGTGCACTCACAATCCTGTCACAGTTGCCAAGTTTTACACACATAAACTTTGAGAAGCTTTGGTTGTAGTGTGCGTGGGGTGACTGTCACAGCCCACCTGCTCAGCAGGTACTAAGGGAACAGATAGGATGCAGTGTATCTTAGAGTCAGTGTTCTCCAATAGGTGCTAGATCAATGATTCGCACTTCTAACAGACCTGCTGGATGGTGAGGGTCACTGAGTGGGTGCAGCGTGCACACTTAATTGTAGGTAAAAGTAGGTGCTCTTGCACAGTGTAAGTGCTATTGTCTCCAGTATTTCCACACTTATAATCCTGGGAAGAGACCCTTCTGGATGCCAGGACCCTAGAGAAACTTGACAGCCACTTTGGGTGTGGTTAGTGACTGGCTCTGTAGTGGTTTGTTTTCTGTTTATGGGTTTTTGTTATATTTTTGAGACAGGGTCTCAGTGTAGCTCAGGCCAGCCTCGAATTCACTAGTTGAAGATGACTTTGAACTCCTGATAATACTGCCTCTGCCCAAGTCCTGTCCTTCCCCCACCATCCTTGGCTATTTTATTTATTTATTTTGACTGGGAGTTTTTCTGTGTAGCCCATGCTGTCTTCAAACTCACTAAGTAGCCCAGACGCTTCTTGCAACCTGTAATAACCTCTGACTGCTGCTTTGAGAAGTGTGTACCATCATACCGGTCTCCAGTATTTTTTTGTTTTGGTTTGTTTTGGTTTTTGAGTTCTGTTCTTACTCTGTAACCAAGCTGACCTGGAAATCCATGCATAGCCCAAGCTGACATCAAACTCACTGTGATTCTCCTGCTTCTGCTTCTGGAATGCTGGAAGCTTGGGTGTATGTACCCCACCCATTTGTCTCTTTTCAAGTCCTTGTTTTGGTTGCTTGGGATATTTGTACTATGGCCTGCACATCAGATGTGGGGGTGATGTTCTTAGGTGTGGTGGTGCCTTTGTGACTTCATAGAAAAGTGGTGGTATTTTTAGGAGATTCTCAGTCAAAGAGTGTGTATATGTGTTGGGTGTGCATGTAAACTCATTTATACATTTGTTTGTTTGTTTTGTTTTTGAGACAAGGTCTATCTATGTAGCCCGGGCTGGCCTGGAACTTGCTATGTAGATCAGTTTGGCCTGGAACTCACAGAGATTTACCTGCCTCTGCCTCATTTATATATTTTATGTGTGTGTGTTCATGGCTATGGTGTGCATGTTGAGGATAGAACAACATGCAAGAGTTAGTTCTCTCCTATCATTCAGATTCTGGGGATGGAGTTTGGGTTTTCAAGCTTGTTGTGAATGCCTTTACTGGTAAGCCATCTTATCGTGTTAGCCTAGGATATTATATTTTTAATAGAAAAAAAAAAAAAAGCTAAAGAGAAGGATACATCCTGTTTTTTTCCAACTTTTCTATAACTTTGAAATATTTAAATGATGAACAACTGACCTTAGTGCATCTAAGGTCATTTTACTCATCTGTAAAAATGCTATTCACCTACAGCATGAGAGTTCGGTTCCTGTGGGTGCTGAGAGCACCACAGGATGTGAAGAATGCTCACACATCCAGTGAGATGACATGGGCTGCTGGACAGGGCAGGGCAGTGGTGGCTTTACAACTCTGAATATACGAGACGTGGTTGGCCACACTGAGGTTCAGTTTGTGGTGTGTAAATTATATCACACCACAATTATACACCAATTATACCACCAATTATCACACCAATTATATCAGTTGTGGTGTGTTAATTAATTGGTAGCTGGGATTTTTATGGAGGCACTTGCTCTTTGCTGCCTCAAGACTGCTGCTTGAGGGAGATTTCAAGGCCTCCCTTGGTCTTAACATGTCTACGGCTTTGCAGAAGAAGCCAAATGGCTGAAAGGTGCTATGCTTATGTTTTCTGCATGGGCTCAGTCCTTGCTGGCCTTTCTCTGCAAGAGCAGTATGCTGCTGTCTTTAAGGTGTTTCTGCTTTTCTGGCTTGTGCTGCCTCTATAGTCTCTGGATTTAGAACGCCAGAGTTTCTTTCTCATGTGGGAGGTGGGCCTGACTGTGGCAGATGCAGGAATACCAGGTCATTTCACACTGAATGTAGAAATTGTAAAGTCATTCTCAAGGGTGGTTTGTTTTAAGGCAGACTTCATCTGCCCTTTACTTTTCACAATGCTTACAAATTGCCAAAGGTCATTGTCATTCTTGATTGGTGGTTATTCAAAAAAGTAAGCTGAGTGCTAGGTGCTTATCTATAATTCCAGTACTTGGAAGGCAGGGGCAGAGGGGTCCAGAGTTTGAAACCAGCCTCAGTTACATAGGAAGTTGGAGTCCAGCCTGGGTAACTCGAAACCCTAAACCAAGAAAAATAGCTGAAAGAGGAAGAAGCTACTATGCAGACAATGGTGGTTTGGTTTAGTTTGTGGTCTGACTCTCTGTAGACGGCAGGCATCCTTTGCTTCAGCAGAGATTCTGAGTGCTGGGATTATGCTGAAGCATTGGTCAGGACTTTAGGCAGTGGGGAGAGGTTGTGTTCCTGGGTATCTGATAGCTTTCCCCTGTTTACATCCATACTCCCTTCTCCCCTGCTGGCCTCTCTTCTCCCTTTGGCTTTGGTGCTTTTGTGGGGTGTTGGCCAGGGCATATGAAGAGTTGGATCTGCCTTGGCAGGGGATGTGGTGATGTCATGGGACTGGTCATGGGCAAGCTGTGGCTTTTTGCCAAGGGCAGAGAGAGGCATGTGACATCCCAATTAGCTGGCCTGTGGCTACTGAAGCCCTGGGAGCAGGCCTCTGTTAATGAAGCAGCTGTGGCTGGTAACCCTTGGACAGTGAAGTCAATTTAATTGACCACCAAGTTCACAAAGGACATAAGGACTTTAAAGGTCCGTATGTCAGGTCAATTGAATAATTAGTCCCTTACTGTTTTGGAGGATGAGCTGTTTCTATGAATGTGGGAAGATGTGTGTGGTTCTGCTATGTGTGATCGGAAGGACCTGGGGACATCTCAGTGTCTGTTTCCTGTAACGTGCTGGACACTGTGGTGCATATGTGTAGTTCTAGCTGTTCCAAGGTGTGAAATGGGATCATACAGGTCCAGGAGTTTGAGGCCAGCATAGGCAACTGATTCTGTGTTCATCGAGGTGTGCTTTTGTTTTTGTTTCTTCTGTAAAGTGGCCTCTTTTCTCTCAGGGTTGTCAAAACAGTGACATGTATATGTGTATATGGAGTTTATACATGCAGTGTATGAAGTGTATAAGTAAAGAGTGAGTGGTTGTGTGTGTGTGTGTGTGTGTGTGTACTTTGAGTTTTATTTTCTCCATTTTTTGCTCATGTTTTTTTTTCTTTCTTTTGGCCTGCCTCCACTGGTCATGGACATTGATATTCACCATTGGGTAACATTTAAAGACATTTTGTCCCAGCTGGAAGAAACTAAATATAAACTGTTTTGTAGTGCTGCCCACCTTTAGAGTGGGGCCTTTGTTCAGAATGACATGTAGGACAACAGAATGCTTGTGGTTGGTCAGTTTGGGGACTGGAAATGGCGCTTGGTGGTAAAGGACTTGTCTAACATTGCAAGGACCTGTGTTCAATCTCTACCCCTGAAAAAAGAAAAGAACAAACCAACAACTTGGATCTTTCAGTTTGATTGTAACCGTCTAACTGAAGTCAAACACAGGACTTACCAATGCAGTAGCTGTCATTTGGAGTTTAATAGTTGTCAGGGGACATTCAATTTTAGTTTGCACCCTCACCTTCATCTTTAATACTCCGTGGGGAGCCAGGAGTGCCAAGTAGATGCCTTATTGCATGTCGTTCTTGGTAGCTTTGTTACTGTTTAACACTTGTTACTAGACAGAGGAGCTTGCTCTGTGGACCAGAAGACAGGTGTGGAGCCAATTTTTAACCCTTTCCATCCATTAAGGATGAAGCTGGTGGAGTATGTATCTGTGTGTGTGCTCAGGGTCAGTCTTTGGCTATGGTTTTGCTCAAGACAGTTTATGAAACGAAACTGTCCAGAATCATGCTGAATTGAGTTGGACTGGGGTCATTTTCATAGTGTTCATGGTAGATGTAAACAGTACAGGTGGAAGAAGTGAGGTTGCGCCTGCCTCAGCCCAGCTACCAGCCAGGTGGGATCTGCAGAAGAGTTGCATGGGAACTAAATGGGGAAGGTCAACTTAGGGCTTAATTTTAAGCATTTCTTCAATGTGTTGATGAGATCCTTTGTGCAGCTCAGCTAGGCCCCAGCTCATGATTCCTCTGCTTTTGTCTCTTTAGTGCTGGGATTATAGGTTTACACCACTGGATAACCTTTCTAATCTAAAGCTAGCTCATGCTTCTTTTACTGTGCTTACAGCTTAGTTGTAAGCTTATCAGAGTCTCTGGTGCTTGGGCCCCTGCTTGACAAGTACTACTCTCATAGTACTTGTGTTAAGTTTAGTGAGGTCTGGAGCTCAGTATAGCATGTATGCTCCTGATAGTCCGAGATGATGATTCTGGAGGGCTGGACTGGACCAGGCTGTGGGTTCTGGACCCTGTTTCAAGGATCATTCCTGGTGACTTCATGGTAGGTGGTCAGCTTACTTTGAGCACTAGGACTTGCTGACATTTGGAGAATTATCCAGCTTCTGGAGGGATTGAGTGTGAGATGGCTTTTGTCAGGAGACTGGCCGGATCTGTAAACAGCATTTTGACTGTGTCCTACCATCAGCTGAGAGCAAGAACTTGAGATCCTGTGTATCTGCTCTCAGTTTGTCGATGATGCGATACCTAACAACTTATAGCTGCTGTGGGCAGTTGGGAGGTCATCACATATGAAAACACTACAGCTTGTCACATTTCAAGAGGGAATGGAAAGTGTAGATCACATTTTCTTATGCATTTCTCTTTTCTCTTACTTCAGGTTAAAGATCGAGGTCCAGAAGCCACTCGGAGATTTTTCAATTGGTTTTACTGGAGCATTAATTTGGGAGCGATCCTGTCATTAGGAGGTATTGCCTATATTCAGCAGAATGTGAGCTTTCTCACAGGCTACCTGATTCCCACGGTCTGCGTGGCCATTGCTTTCCTGGTCTTCCTCTGTGGCCAGAGTGTCTTCATCACCAAGCCTCCTGATGGCAGTGCCTTCACTGACATGTTCAGGATTCTGACCTACAGCTGCTGCTCTCAGAGAGGAGGGCGGCAGAGAAGTCGGTGAGTGACACAACTCTTTGCTTCCTACAGAGAAAGTCACAGCTGAGAGCTGGGCTGTGTGATTTGTGTCTGGTCTTCAAGCTGGCTTGGCTTCATTCAGGAAGTGTGTGGTATAAACCCCTCCATTAGGATAGCAGAGCCCTGAGTTCAATACTCTGCCCAACTCATTCACTGCCAACATGGGTGAGGGTGCCTTGCTGCTGGGTAGCAGATTTTGAAGGTTAGGGATCTGCAGAGGATATCTTGGAGACATTGTGTGCTTTAGACATAGAAGTATGTTAACGAGCACTTAGGCTATTATGTATACTGTAGGTACTTGTTGTGTCTTACATCGGTCAGCACAGTTTTTCTTATCCAGGGCCATGCCATCTACTTTGTAATAGAGGGACACAAAAACATAGCTTGAGATGCACTTGGGAACCCATTTACCCTTATTTGAATGGGACTTGTATAGCCTTAGTGCTGAAGGTCCCAAGCCTGAAACTTTGAGAATTAGCCATGTTCTGAGATCTGCCTAATTCTTCTGCTGATGGTGATCCGGCGTCCTGCCCAGTGTAGGTTAATGAAATCCAGAAATCATCCTACGAAGGACTTAGATGCTTCTATGTTTTTTTGCAGGCTGCTATGTATAGTAAACTGGTTACTTGACCGTAGTTGTGACGTAAGAGAGACTATAGTATTGTAGTCACCAGAGCAGTCGAGGCATAGAAAACCAAGGTCCAGGGACCTTGGTGGTCAGCTCCTTCCTGTGATTTGCTGAACCTAAGGATTCCCAGTAGTTACTGAGAGAGGTAAATTCCTTGTCCATAGGGCTTCCTGTGGGATGGCCCCGTTTACAAAAGTATTCTGCAGGGCAATGTGTACACCTCCTTGTGTGCTTGTCTGTGCCTGACATTGGTGTATTGGAAGCCTCTTTGTGGCAGACTGTGTGCTCTGACAGCTTTCAGACCCTGTCTAGAGGGGAACTAACACTTGAGGAACTTGCAAAGCTGGACACCACCCAGTTCCAGCACACCCTGGTTTTTGCCAGGGTCTTACTTTGTCCAGACAGAAGCTTTGTTGTGTACCTTAACTGTTTCTAATCTAGATTGATTCCTGTGGGGACAGGACAGCCTTTAGCAGATATCCCTGATGAGAGCCTTTCAGCCAGGGGCCAGCATTGCTTCAGGACCTGTGGGGTTTCGGTGCACACATGGCACAGATATAGTGAGACTGAACAGCCTGCCTTCCTCTGAGCTTCAGCTTTGGAAGTCTCTGGGACAAAACTATGCAACAGGAGTTGGAAAGGCAGCTAAGTCGTATTAACTTGCTGTGGGCCCTGGGTATTCAGAGATGCATATTAGAGTGCCTGACATTGATGTTTGCCCTAGGAGAGCTGGACTGCTCTCAGGATTATTGTGAGGCCTCAGTACAGTCAGTGAGGTGTGCAAGGCCCTCAGCAGCCTAGTACCCGATGAGGCCTGTCACTGCTGCTACTGGGGATGCCTGGAGCAGGATTGAAGAGTCCAGGAAGTGCCACACACCTGTTTTCCATAGGTCTGACTCTTTGCCTAGTCCCTGTGTGTCTACTCTGGGTGTGTTTGGAGGGAGATGTGCTGATTTTAGATGAGACACGACAGTATGAGGTCATGTCCTCATACTTATAGAGCAGGCCCAGGAGCTTTTTATTTTTTCCTCAGTGCCTTCAAGTGAGTCTGTGACAAGTGCATCTAGCCTTTCACAGGCATGTGGACACATAGGTAAGGGGAAACTGAGTCACAGCCTTCATGAGAGGAGCAGTGGGCTCTTGTCTGTGACTGTGGGGCGCCTTATGTCACAACAACCATGCAGGTGGACTAGAAACTTCTTTTTTCTGAGACAGGGTCTCAAGTAGCCCAGGCTGGCTCAGCACTTGCTTCATATCTATAAGTGATTCTCCTGCATCAGCCTCCTTAGTACTAGAGTTACACATGTGCCGCTTCACCTGGTGATTAGGAAGCTTTAATGCAATGGTTCTCAACCTTCCTCAGGCTGCAAGTCTTTAGTACAGTTCCTCATGTTGTGTTGACCCCCAACCATAACATTATTTTTATTGCTACTTTATAACTTTGCTACTGTTATGAATTTTAATATGAATATCTGATATGTGACCCCTGTGAAAGGGTCATTCAACCCCCAATGGGGTCCAGACCCACAGGTTGAGGACCACTGCTTTAGACACACCCTGGTTCATTAGCTTTAAAGTAACCTAGTGATACCCAACACTGTGAAAGCTGTGGTACTAGGGGGATTTGGTTCTTGGCATCAATGTGTTTCAGAGACATGTTAGCTCAGAGACATACCATGTGCTCATCACTGATAGTGCCTGTATCAGGTACATGGGAACCTTGGATGAATAGGCATTTGAAGGAGTTAGGGATGTCCTCAAATGAAGAGAAATACATATAGGAACCTGTGACTCAGCATCCCTCTCACCTAATCCCTGTGATACTGCGCAGGAAGCAGGTATTTACCTCATCAGAATTTGGCTAAAATACTGAGTAAGTTATGGGTTTTAGTTTTTCAGTCTTCTCCAACTTGGAATACACAGGTTAAGAGCATCTGCTTTATAGAATATAAACAAGGGACTTGAGAGGCAGCTCAGTGGTTAAGAGCATCTGCTGAGTTTTCCAACACCCACAGTCTTCCACAACTCTGGTTCCTGGGGATCCATTGCCCTCTGAACTCTGAGGGCACCAGGCACATCTATAGTATACTTGACATATATGCAGGCAGGCTGGGTGTGTTGGCACATGCTCTTACTTAGAGCAAAGACTGGCAGATCTCTGAGTTGAGGCCAGCTTGGTCTATGTTGTAGCAAGTTCCAGGACAGCCAGGGCTCCATAGTGAGGCCCTGTCTTCAAAGACAAAACATACATATATGCCAGCCACACATACAAAATAGGAAAAATATTCAAATAATTTAAAATGTGACAATTTAGGGAAGTCAGGCCTAGTGTTATAAACTTGTATGCAGACAACTGCCATTCTAGTCTGGAGTTAAGAGGCTCTCAGCGGGATTGAGTGTATGTTGGTTTTTGGTTATGCAGAGAACGGTGCAGTTTCCTACAGCTTCTTTTGGCATTGTGCAGCTATGTCGATGCCCAGAGGGCTTCACTCATTTTTTAAAAACTGCAGATGAAGAGGCAGGGATGTTCATTGTATTCTGGACTGTGCTGCACAGCTATGAGTGAAGTGTGATTGTCCAGGCATGCACCTGTAAGCCAAGATGGCCTCACTCCAGTCCTGACCCAACTCTGAGGCAGCTCTTGTCTAATCTGTGTCCTAACTTCCTCTTTGAAATGGGTCATTAAGAGCCTTGCAGGACTTCCAGGCTGTGATAAAGATGAATGGGTGAGTTCCCTTTCCCATCACCCTAGTGTAGTGCCCATCATGGGTCTTTACTCTAGATTGATCTTCATCCCAGAGGCAGATGTTGCTTTTCCAGCACATAGCACCCTCTAGTCCCTTGAGTGTCTACCTGTTTGATAAACCAGTATAGTCACAAGAAAAATTGGGATTGCTCAGATTGTTGTAGGCTGGATAGAAGTCCAGGTACCACTGCTGCTCTGCAGAGCTGCATGAGGTTGAAATGTCCTCCTTGTGGGTACAGTGGACACAGTTATTCTTTCCAAGGGCCCCGTGGTCAGCCATAGGAGCTGTGTGTGCTGTGTACAGTTAGTCATAGGACTTAAAGCAGGCAGTGCAGAGAGTCGCTTTCCTACCCCAGACATGATAATATTACCAGAGCATTGTCACTGGGGGTGGAAGTAAACTAATTCCTTCATTTTGTTTCCCAAAGTGAAGGCCTTGGAGTCTTTCAGCAATCTTCTAAACACAGTCTGTTTGATTCATGTAAGATGTCGCGTGGAGGGCCGTTTACAGAGGATAAAGTGGAAGACGTGAAAGCCCTGGTCAAGATTGTGCCCGTGTTCTTGGCTCTGATTCCTTACTGGACAGTGTATTTCCAAGTGAGTGCTGACCCAGCCTTGTGGCTGATGTCGCAGTGCAGGGTTCAGGGTTGTCCATTAGTTTCCAGTCATGGACTTAGGTTGGCTGCTTTGTGTTGCAAAACCTTTCCCAAGAAGCAACTGAGAATGGATGTGCTTCTGGTTTTCTGGCCCCTCCAGTTTCTCATTTGATTGCCTGGAAGCTTTTCTCAAAGAGACTGTGTGGTGACTCAATAATTTCCATGTTTGACTCTGAGAGGAGTTGCCACACCTCAGCTAGAAGAGGGAGGGTGTGTGCACAGACTTGGAGAGGTCCTGCTGGCTTACCTGCATCATGTGCTTTCTTTATCCAGATGCAGACCACATATGTTTTACAGAGTCTTCATTTGAAGATTCCAGAAATCTCAAGTATCACCACCACCCATCACACGGTAAGAGACCTGGAGGTGGCAGGAGTTGTTTCTGCAGCTGCAGCAGGTAGCTGCAACACTGTCACTAGAACTAGTATCTGCTTAGTTACAGCCTGCAGAGATTGGGTTGGCAGTGCCATTAAACACCAGTACTGTCAGATTCAGCCCTCCCCCAGCTCAGAGCACACTTGTTGCCAGTCAGCGTCTCTAGTTGAAGCATCTTGGCCATCATGCATGGGTGGTATGGGGAACTGCTGTACTGTAGCTAATGCCATGCTCTATGCAGCTGCCTGCAGCTTGGCTCACCATGTTTGATGCAGTGCTCATCCTCCTGCTCATCCCACTAAAGGACAAGCTAGTGGACCCAGTGCTGAGGAGACACGGCCTGCTCCCATCCTCCCTGAAGAGGATTGCTGTGGGGATGTTCTTTGTCATGTGCTCTGCCTTTGCTGCAGGTGAGCCACCATTTCTCTGGGCCCCCCCCCCCCCCCAGTGTGGTTTCTGCAGCATGCAGAAGCTAGTGTATTGTGCTGAAGACACCGGGTAACCGGTGACTCTTCATCAAGTGTCATTTTCTTCTCAAAGACAAACCTTCATCCTAGGCTGAGTAGACTTGCCCTGCACTGCCCCATCCAGCAGGCCAGCACTCAGTGTGGAGTGGGAATGAGAGGAGGAGATTCTGGGCAGGTATCTGACTTTCACAGTTGGTGAAGCCACCAGTGTCCCAGTATGGAGAAAAAAAAGGGTTTGTGGGATTGTTCCATGCTCCTGGGACGCTCCCAACAAAAGTCTTTTTTTTTTTTTTTTTTGGTTTTTTGAGACAGGGTTTCTCTGTATAGCCCTGGCTGTCCTGGAACTCACTCTGTAGACCAGGCTGGCCTGGAACTCAGAAATCCGCCTGTCTCTGCCTCCCAAGTACTGGGATCAAAGGCGTGCGCCATCACTACCCGGCCCCAGCAAAAGTCTTAACAGCGAAAGAGCTAGTTCCTCAGGTCCCACACCACAGTCCAGCATGGGACACTTTCCTAAGACACTCCTGTTTCCCCCATTCTTTCTGTTTGCTGATGAGGCTGGGGTCTGCTCACCTTTTCTAGAGCAGCAGGTGCTCTTAATTGCTGAGCCATCTTCCCAGCCCCTCTTTCTTGTTTAATGGTGAAAAGTAAGAATGCCAAGAATTTGCCTGTCCTTACAGCTATACCATGTTTGTTATGCTTACTGTAGGGTTCCCCCCCCTTTATTACTTTAACATTTTCATTTTGTATGCATTTGGGAGAGGAGGTGTGCAGACCACAGCACATGTGTGGAGATCAGAGGTCAACTTGCTTGAGTTTTCCCCTTCCACCTTCCCATGTGGGTTATAGAGATAAAACCCAGGTCATTAGACTTGGTGGCAGCACCTTTACCCACTGAACTTCCTGACTGGCACAGAACCTTGCTTTGATTTTCACTTAATCTGAAAGTCACTTGGGGCTTTTTAGCATTTCACTTTGGTACTGAGGTTTGTTTGTGGTTTTGTTGGTGATGGTTTGTTTTGTAGAGTTGAGGGAGATCCTGTGTCGGGGGCTTGAGGGTTTCTTTTTGCCAAGCTGGCATGGTGGTGCCAGCTTGTTACTGAGGGTTCCACTGTGCGGTGTTCCAGGTCTCTCTTTCATGTTCCTGCTATGCTGTCCTTCTCCTGGGTCTCAGCATTCTGTGCTTTATTTTGGTTCTGCCCACAGCCTCGCTTTTATTTTCTTGAACTGAGGCAAGTTTCTGATCTTTGTCTAGAGACTTGGGCCCATTTATTTCAAGGATTGCACATTGGGTAATTCAGCATTTTCTTTTTGTGTATATGTCTGTGGCGGTGTCTTTGGGGACTTCGGTTGCTTACAGGAGCATGGGTAACTTCGCAGTGGCTATGCCATTAAGTACTTCATTCTCCTCTAGTGACTGTTAGTTATACAGATTCTCACCCTTCCTCCCAGTTTTAAAAAGATGGAGGGCTGGGGCTGGAGAGATAGCTCAGCCGTTAAGATCACCTACCAGCTGCTCTTGCCGAAGTCCTAGGTTCAGTTCCCATCAACTACATGGTGGCTCCCAACCATCTATAATGAGATCTGATGACCTCTTCTGGTATGCAGGTATACATGCAGATAGAGCACTCATGTGTAAAATAAATAAATCTTTAAAAAGATGAGCAGAATGAGTGGCCCAAACACTTGAGGCTGAAACTAATCATAGTGAATATCTGTAAAATGCTCTGGTGAAGAAGAGGTGGATGACATGACTGGGACCTACCTAGGAAGCTGTCATGGTCACCCTCCTTTCTTGCTCGCACCTTTCAGGATTGTTGATAAATTCCTATAATACATTGCAGACTTAGATTAATGACAGTATTAAGTGCTATACTCACTTGATTCTTAATTCCAGGAATCCTAGAGAGTAAAAGGCTGGACCTGGTAAAGGAGAAGACCATCAACCAGACCATTGGTGGTGTGGTTTACCATGCTGCTGACCTGCCCATCTGGTGGCAGATCCCACAATATGTGCTCATTGGCATCAGTGAGATATTTGCAAGTATAGCAGGTGAGACTGTGAATGTTGATGGCATCTGGGCCTGTCTGTATTATACCCTGCACTGTGCCAAGCAGGGCCATGGTGC
Source organism: Rhynchomys soricoides (assembly GCA_019843965.1). Taxonomy (NCBI): domain Eukaryota; kingdom Metazoa; phylum Chordata; class Mammalia; order Rodentia; family Muridae; genus Rhynchomys; species Rhynchomys soricoides. The sequence continues at coordinate 1,949,314 of JADRCH010000234.1, forward strand.
TTTGTGTGGGGGGAGTTGTCTCTTAGAGCATGACCCTGTAAATAGTAGTCCCTAGTCCTCAAGCTGAGGCTGCCCTTTCTTGTGCAAAACCAGTATTCCTTAAGATATTTTCACAAGTCCATCATGACCTGCCCTGTGTGTCCCATAGGAATGAGAGGGAAGTCACTATGGATGGCTTCTGCTAGACCTGTGTGTCCCCAAACTTTGCAGAGCATAACTGTGCTTCTGGGGCAGACTTACATACACGAAAGAGCAAACCTGACTTACAGAGCTTGTTCTCATGGGCCTCTGTCATTAGTGATACCCTGCAGGGACAGGTTGGCTCTTGCAGCAGTGGGAAGAGAGGAGAGCATGCTGCCACCTTACCTCTCAAACCCTGGCAGATTTCTGTGACTACTGACAATGGTCTTTACTTTGATCTTTGCCCTGCCTGGTCACTGGGAACATGAGCTTATAGGTACTTGAACCTATTATGCTGTGTTGGCTGTGAAATAGGATCCTTATAGAGTCCTCCTCCTAACCCATTCAAGTCTTGACTTTTTAAGACTTGTTCATTTTATGTGTTGTCTGCATGTATGTATGTATACCGCATGCATACAAGTCCCCATGGAGGATAGAAAAGGGTATCAGATCCTTTAGATCTGGAGTTACACGTGATTGTGAGCCTCCGTGTGGATTCTGGGACTAGAACCCTGGTCGTTTGCAAGAGCATTCAGTGCTCTTAAACACTGAGCCATCTCTCGAGTCCCCTAACTCTGAGATTTTGAGAAAGGATCTAACACCGCAGCCTCACTGGCCTCAAATTTGCAGCAATCCTTTGCCTGCTGAATGCTAGGATTTCAGGTATGAGATACCATATGTCTGTCTTGTGACAAAACTTCTTATGAATCTTACAAGTGAGAGTGCCACTCTTCCTTGATGTGTTTTAAGAGCTCTCATGAGGATTAGTGGCTACATCTAGTGCTGACTTCTCCAACCATGTGTGTTTCCAAGGACAGCCCTCCTGAGAGTGCTCACACCCCAGTGGGATCCATGTGAAGCAGGGCACTGGGAAGCTGGCTTAGGGTGACCAAGGTGATCTTCTAAGTGTGACCTCCTTTTCTCTAGGTCTGGAATTTGCATACTCAGCTGCCCCCAAGTCCATGCAGAGCGCCATCATGGGACTCTTCTTCTTCTTCTCTGGCATTGGGTCCTTTGTGGGCTCAGGACTGTTGGCCCTGGTATCTCTCAAGGCCATTGGGTGGATGAGCAGTCATACAGACTTTGGTGAGATTTGATGTCTGGAGGGGTGGGAAACCAGAGTACTTGCTGTGGGTTGTGTGAAGATCCAGTCTGTCCCAAGAGGCCACTAGCCCAAACCATGTTGAAGTTTGTGTTGAGTAGCACTGCCTTATCAGCAGCTGCTAAATCTAGCTTAGCACTTTCTGAGAACTGGGTGAGTAGTGAGACCTGCATGTCAGCTTCTGTATCAGCCTGCTCTTATGTTTTGGTTCCTGGCTGTTTGTTTTGATTTTCAGATGTTAGAAGTGTGGGTAGTGCTTTGTCAATGAACACTGTTCTTGGTCAGTCTGCTGCTCCTGAAGGTGGCTTCTGGCTGTTGATCTGGGCAGTACATAACCACACAGTCCACTTGTCTTGCCAACACTGCACATAAGGTTGTCACAGGTTCTGGAAGATCGGTGTGTCACTGACCATGAGGGAGCAGGACAGAGCTGGGAACAGAGCAAGGGCAAAGCTGTTTCTCATTTACTGACTAAATCAGTCTTTGGTCTGTGAAGTTCAGGGTAATAGGACTAATTGTCCCCTTTGGGGGCAGATTTAGGGCTTTTGTCCTTCTCTGTGGATCACATGTCTGTGCTTCTTGTGGGTCCATGCATCGTGCTTGCCCATGTTGCTTGATAGACATTTGATACTCATGAGCATCTGCTCAGGTAGTTAAGGGTATTTACAGTAACCCAGCATATAAAGACATCAGGAAGAAGAAGTCTCGCCTTCTCAGTAGAGACTAGAACATGCTTTTGAGGTATCAGAAAGTGCAACAACCTCCATCCACAGCGTGAGCTGTGAGCCAGTTCCCTTCTGTGTGATGAGTTACCTAGAGTATTGCTGACATGCTCCTCTGCAGCCCCTGGGAGCTATGAATGATACCTGTGGGGACTCAGTATGGGGACAGGAGCCAAGCTTTGTGAAGAACAGGGTGGCATCTATCAGTGCCCCTTTCATGCTGTACCCAGCTGTCATCCTGCCACTGTCATGTATGTTGGTTCTGGATCTTTGGAGTAGTCCTTGAGGGCCAGTGGTTTACAGAAGTGATTGTGCGGGGTGGGCAGCATTACAGCTAACATTGCTTTCTGCAGGCCCAAGTCCTCACAGGTGCAGAGTCACAGTGGAGACCATAGGCTCCTACCTTCTAAACAGGCTATTGAGCTCCACAGTCTGTGGCCCTGACCTGCACCATCCTCCTTCCTTGAGATTTTGGGTGTTGTAAAAGCTGTGATACTACTTTTACGGCGAGACCAAGGTGTGTTCATTATAGCCATGAGGGGGCTACCTGTATAGATATGCAAGACTTGAAAGATGCTAAGAAAAAGCATCAAACTTGCTTTACTGCAGTTTGTGGGTTGCACAACCTGTGGGTTGACCTTTAGGGTTGCATATCAGATACTTACATTATGATTCATAACAGCAAAATTACAGTTATGAAGTAGCAATGAAAATGATTTTATAGATGGGGTAACAGCATTAGAAGGCTGTGAATCACTACTTTGGTGGGACGATATCTCCTCATGCTGCCTGTCAAATGGGAAGGCTCACAAACCTGGGACCATGCTAGGCTCAGCCCCCTGCAACACTGGTGAGAGGAATGTGGTATGGGCTTTTTCCATCCTCAGAAGTGTCACTCAGTGCTTAATGTTGACAGTGGCTTTAAGTGGAGTGACAGGAACGAACCTCAGAGAAAGGCAGAAGTGACTCTATGCCCCAAACACAGTCAAGGGCAGAAAGCAGCACAGGAAGCTTCTCATATTGTCTGTATGGAGATGATGCAAGTCATGGCCATCTCTGAGAGGCCTGAGGTGACACCCAGCCTCACAAGCCTTCCTCAGCATCAGACCTGGGGCCGGGATACCTTCCCTCCCCTCCTTTCATCAAGGATGGGAGAGCCCTCGGAGGCAAGTGGCTAGTGCCCATTGCCCTCTCAGGTGGCCAAGAGCCAGTGAGAAGGTGCCCTGTCTGTGGAGTATACTCACCCGGAGGTGTCTGCTCCTTCCTAGGGAACATCAACAGCTGCCACCTGCATTACTATTTCTTCCTGCTGGCTGCCATCCAGGGAGCTACACTGCTGCTTTTCCTCATTGTGTCTGTGAAGTACGACCACCAGCGGGCCAGGACAGATGGGAGGCCAGCCAGCATGAGGACCTGATGCAGCAAGCCAGCACGTTCACAGGTTTTGCAGACTGTAAGGCCTCAGGGCTTGCTAACTACCAGGGTACTGCCAGCAAGCAGGTTGAGGCTAGATTGTTGGTGTCCCAACTTCTTCTGAACTTGCATGTTGTCTAGACTGGCTTCTCCCTCCCTGTGCCCAGATGATGGTGGTGAGTGCCTTACTGTGCCCCGTCTCATGCACTGACTGGGCCTGCCAGGAGATAAGAACGTGGCTTCTCTCACTGAAGGTCTCTGCGAGTCCTGAGCCAGCCATGCTTTCTCTTTTAGGATCCTTGGCAGCCACTGTTCTGCTGCTGGCATCCTTATTCCTTACAAATACTATTACTTCTTCCTCATAGCATCTCCTCTACGATTAGCAAACACTTCTGTCAAAGGGTAGAAGAATTCTCTTTAAAGACAAAAGTGTGGTTGATGGCGAGAGAGCCCCAGAAGCTGCATCTACTCCATTCATGGATTCTTGTCACGGGTCTTGCTGATGCCAAGGTCGGTAGTGTAGACTCATCTGCTTAGAAAGTCGGTTTTGTTGACTGAGAGGAAGAAGTTTTCCTTATTAGACTAGGCTGGCCTCAAACTTGGGGGTGCCTCCTGTCTTCTTCTCAAGTGCTGAGATCTCAGATGTCTGTCACTATGGTCAGCAGGACTTAGGTCATGAACTACTGATCTGCTTTAAGCACATGTATCAGTGGTGATTGAGGACACCATGTCCTCACTGAAACCAGATAGCAGCTGGCAGGAGATTGGCAGTTACACCAGGCAGATCTTTTCCGAGAATCTGACTTTGTGTAGCAATAAGGATGGAGGCAGGTGGTGAGTGGGAAAAACATAGGAGCTGTTGGGCTAGTCGCCCACCTTTGTATCGTTACTGACATATCTGGGGTTCAGAGTTTGTTAACTAAACTGTTTTGTGTGTTGCTGTGTTTTGTATAATTTTATAAAAGCTTCTCAGACATGACACCAAGAGCTTCCTGGGTGATTTCTCCATACTCTGCACCAATTCAGCATCCCCTTACAGGTTTCTTTTCATGGCAGAAGCTGCTGCCTGCTCAGCCTTTCATTCCTTTGGCTGAGCATTAGAGCCACAGTGTTCAAGTACACTTCTGCCAGAAACCTGACTCTGCCTCTCTCACACAACAGGTAGAAAGGCTTCAGGATAAAAACCATCCACTGTACCCCTCATTCTTTGCTTTAAAGGGAGGTAGGTCTGCAGAAGTTCGCTGAAGTCATTAACCTTCTGCTGTCATGATGTAAGCTTTCTTGGGTTGGTGAGAGGGTCCGGCAGGTGAAGGTGTGTGCCTCCAAGCCTGAGACCTGCAGACATGATGGAAGGAAGGAACCACTTGTCTCCCGACCTCTACACACTAACATGGTTTGCAACCCTCAACCTCAAGTAAAACATGTAATACTCTAAAAGTAGGTTTTCTTCACAGGATCTTCTGTATTTACATGAGAAGGAACTCTGTCTCCTGTGTGTGTGCTCTGGACACACAGGGTGGTGTGAGCTGGTCACAGGCACCTCTCTTTTGACAGCCCAGGGAGCACTGTAAGTGAGACAAGATTGGCAGCTAGGCAAGAAACTTGGGTATGATGAAAAGGGCCTGTGGGAACTGTCTCAAAGCTCCTGGGGCTGAGTGTGTTGAGAGCATCCATCATCCTAATGAGACTACATACAGTGGGACTGGTTTCAGTACCAGCCACACTCAGTGAGTGGTACCTCCACCTGGAGAAATGCAGCAGTTATTGATGGAAGCCCACTATACTGATGTCTCTATAGCACCCACAGGATGGTGCCTGGTGCTGAGCAGAGTGAGTGACTTTCTCTTGTGTTGTCTTCCATGTCTGTTGGGTTTCATTTAACTGCCCAAGTTTGAGAATGATCTTGCATGTTAGTCAAACATGGGAAAGATTGGTGGGTACCAGGTTCACCTCCAGTCCCGTGTGTCTGCAGATCTACTTGTAGTTGGATCCTGTGGGACCTGACTATGGTGCTAGTCCTAAAGCCTTGATATTTGCATCTGAACAGACAGACCATAGGTGGTCAGCTTGATCCATAGTTCTAAACCCACAATTTAGAACTGAGCTGTGCTGCTGTTTGGGGTGTTTAAAGCTGTGTATGTCCTGAATTCTTGGCTGTGTTACCTCAACTTATATCTGTGGAGACAGACTAGCTTCTTCAGGGCTATGCGTGTCCCCATATTCTGAGGCAGAAGCAGAGATTTTTTTCTTCTTCAAGACATGTTTCTCTGTGTAACTGCCCCTGGCTGTCCTTGAATTCGATCTGTACACCAGGCTGGCCTTGAACTCAGATCCTCCTGCCTCTGTCTCCCAATTGTTGGAATTAAGGCATGCACCATCACCACTTGGCAACAGAGATTTTTATAAAACCAGATCTTCTGAGGTACTTAGTCCCTTGGGGCTGTAGTTGGTGATACTTGTGCAGGTATGGCCCTATGTCCGCTTTCAGTTTGCTAGAAAGCTCCACATATGCAGGGCTTTGGAGTGTGTCATAGCTTAATGTCCACAGGTTGCTGTCACCTATTAGGGGTTAGGAGTGGGGGACAGATAATCATTGCCTGCTGCAGGATTTAAAGACCCTTCTAACACATCAGTCCCTTCTCAGTCTTAGGCAGCAAAGTGCCCCAGTCACACTGCAGCTTGCTCCACTCAAGTGCCAGGTGCACTCTTCATGTTACTTGTGGTGATGCATCTGTGTTGTTGATGCTGTAAAGCATCTTAAGTGGATTCTCACAAAGAACATATTACTTTAGTGGCTATTTTAGTGTTAAGATCTAACACCTTGTTCTTTGCAAATAGGGTCTTTTAAAGGGAATAATAGACATAGGTGGTGTGCTGAATAAGAACATACCAGATATACAAAAGAGAGAAGACATGATACCAAGCTGGGTCTATAGTGTATACCATAGATTTGTTCATCTCCAAGTCACTGCACAGTCAGGATCTGAGAGGAGCCAGGACCACATCTCTTGTCTGTTTTACTGACTCTCTCCAAGCCAATTTACATGCAAGACAGCTCTGATCTAAGGTAAGTAGCCTGACTAGCAGGCCCTGTGGTAACAGTCTATGCCACAGCACCAAAGGCTAAGGTCTACGGGAGCCACATTTGCTTTTTTTGTGCCTACTGTCTGGCCACCGGAACACTGAAGGGAGAGTGGAGGGCAGCTGCTGGGCCCCAGGACTGATGGGGACCATTTTTCCAGACCTTGTCTCTATCTCTGCCCCCACTGATCATGCCAACACTGTATATGTTAATCCCCCCAGCCCTTGGGTCATTTATTTCTAATTTTTCCCCTAGTACTCAGACCTGAATTTCTCCCATACATTCCACAGGGTTAAAAGAGATGTCTCCTACCTGATCATAAAAATGTATAAGTAAATGCATTTAGTGTCTTCTGAGAAGAGTTTATCTTCAGCTCAGGCAGAAGGGCCTGGGTGCTCATCCTTCAGCGATCTCTCAGTATCCAGCACATTTGCTACTAGCATGTAGGGTCCTGAGCAGAGTTTGCGGCAGTTAGAGTTGTAAACAGTCGTGTGAGTGCTGGGACTTAAACCTAGATCCTCTGGAGGTGTCCTTCACCATCTCCATCGCCATCTCTCCAGCCCCATACCTGGTAATGTAAGAAGTAACAAGTCTACTTTATGACTTTGGTGGATCCATAGAATCCATTCAAAAGATGTTTTCAAAAATAAACATTTGAATCAAATCTTACCATACACATTTTACTGATGTTATCATTGCCATCAAAATGTTAATTTTTTAAAATATTGATGTCATATCTATGTAAATTTATATGTTTTTACAGGTCCAAAGCAGGCTAATTTACCCTTGGTGTACATGTGTATCCTCTCATTTCCACAGCTGTCTGACTATAATAATGTGCCACTGCTGTTTATATAAAGAACAGTTTGGTGCAGACCTCTAATCCCCTTCACTCAGGATCCAGAGGCAGGTGGATCTCTTGAGTTTGAGTCCTGCCTGGTCTACAGAATTCCAGGACAGCCAGGGCTACACAGAGGATCCCTGTCTTGAAAGTTTGGGGCACTGGAGAGATTGCTCAGAGATGAAGAGTGTGTTTCTCCTTCAGAGGACATGAGTTGTTCCCTACACCCACTTTTGGTGACTCACAACTGCCTGTAATGGCCACTGGTGCAGGTTCTTGTCTCTCTCTCTCTCTCTCTCTCTCTCTCTCTCTCTCACACACACACACACACACTTTAACCATTGCAATCTGCTAAAAGCTTCTGAAGTCCACGGTTCCTGAAGATCCATTGTCTGGATAACCTGACTAAAATTCCCATCTGACCTCCATTTTCAAAAACTCATTCAGTTCCATATAGGGTACTTAGAGTCACACAATAGTTCTTCAAAGAATCTACAGTTCTGAAATCTGATTGAATAAAGGCATCAAACAAAAGGAGCACACTGCTTTTTTTGAAGTTTTGACATATAGCTAAAAATCTGTGATGAAAGTAACAGGTGTTCTGCATGTATGGGAACACCCAAAGGTTCTGGGCTAGGTTGCTATTTCTCCATTACTATGTAGTGGATAGCCAAGTAGTTCAGCACCTTACAGTCACACACAACCCAATCCCTTCTGAGGGCTGGAAACACACTGTGTAGACTTGGGAGTTAGATCACCTGAGTCTGGCTTCCCTGCAGAGAGGTTGTTCTCCAGGCTTCCTCAGGAAGTGACTGAAGAGCCTCAGCTGTCTTAAGAGTCCAGGGTTGGAAAGACACAGAACAAAAAGAGAAGAAATAGATAACAGAGGCAGGGCTCCTGTATCACCCACATTAATTAAAATTTGTATTGGGAATGGAGAAATGATCCAGAGGTTAAGAGAACTTGTTCTTGCAGAGGATCAAAGTTTAATTCTTAGCATCCACATGGTGGCTCCCAATCATCTGTAAGTCCAGATGCAGGGGATCTGATGCCCTCTCCTGGATTGTGTGAGTATCTGCCCATGTGACATACACTCACATATACTTACTTATACATAAAAACAAATCTTATTTTAAAAAAAAATTGTATTGGAGCTGGAGAGATGGCTTATCTGTTAAGAGCACATATTGCTCTTCCAGAGGACCTGGGTTCAATTTAGCACCCACATGGCAGCTCATAGCTGTCTGTACTTCCAGTTCCAGAGGATCTGACATCCTCACAGAGGTATATGCGGTAAAAACACCAATGTATATACAGTAAAAAATCATTTTTAAAAGTTAAAAAAATTGTGTTCATGTTACTGAAAAACCAAAATAAATATTTTTAGTGTTGATTTTAAAAAAACAACTGACCTTACAACAATGCCAGTGATTTCAAATTAAATCGAACAGCATTTCAAAAGTCACATTTTGATTTCATGAACTGAGTAAAGTATAACTCCGATTCTAATACCTGATACTGTATTCAAAGCACGAGTATTCAAAGTCAGTGTGCTAACAAAGGCAGTGCTTCTCTCTTCCCTCAAGATGGTAAGGAATCAGCTGGCTATGGTGAGCACACCTGTGGTTCCATCACTCAGGGAGGGGAGGCAGGAGGATTGCAGCAAGTTCACGGTTAATTTGGACCGTACAGTGAGTCCCAAACCAGACTGCACTATAGTGTGAGATCCTAACCACTGTTTACTTCACTCTTGAATGTATAACTGCAGTTCAGTAGGGAGAATACATACCGAACAGCAGTCAGCACAACTTGAGTCTCAGAAGTCCCACTTCCTGTACTGCCTGGGGGTAACTGAGGACAAGACATCTCCCAGGCAGGAGCTGGATGTGCGCACTCCATCCTGGCATCTAATTCCACCAAACCACCATATCAACAGCCCTCCTCCCTGCAGAGGAAGCCCCAGGCCTCTTTAGCTGATGAATCACCCCTTTGCCTACTGAAACTTCTGAGAACTGCTTTCTGAGGTTCTCCCTCCAAGACTGCGTCCCAAGTACTACACGGCCCTTAATTACTTTCTCATTGATTTCTCTTCCTGGCAGCCGGTTGCAGCTAAGGTGAAATCTCAAGGCTGATGGAAAAGTCGATGCATTCCACATGCTCCCTATCCTGACTAAAGACTCAAATAGATAAGAAAGTGCTACCTTCTGGGTACTTAAGCTAAGTAATGGAGAAGTCTGGACATCCAATCAAAGTCAAGAAGTGCTGATCACTGCCAAACGTTTTGGGATATTGGTTAGAAAATGCAACTGGAGCCTTCAGGTTGAGAAGAAGGCTGTAGAAAATCTCAGCACGGGGCTGGTGTGGTGCACACCCAGGGTAGAGGCAGGTGGATCTTGGTGAGTTCTAGGCCAGCCTGGTCTACACATCGAGTTCCAAGTCAGGCAGGGTTATACAGTGAGGCCCTGTCTCACAAACCAAGTCTCACTATGAGCTCATTGTCCAAGGATGTCCATGGTGGGCTTTTCCTTTGGGGTGGGATCAGGTACTCTGCACATCCTCACCTCTCAAGTCCGGATGGAACTTGTTCAAAATCATTCTGAAAAGCCTGCTCTGGGCCTTTCCCTTCTCTAGATGGTGTGTATGTGGCTTGGCCCCCAGAGATGCATTCATTGAAGGCTTGGTACCCAGAAGGTGGCGCTGCAGAGAGGAGATTGCACCAGGAAGGTGCCAGCATCATCCTGGTTAACCCAGTGAGCTCAGAACTGAATGGGATGGAAGGCGAAAATGTGCCTTTGGGGTGGTGTCTTTGAGAAACATATCTTAACCTTGGATCCTGCCTCTCTGCCTTTGCCTCCTGTCTACCACAAGGTCGACAGGCTGTCATATGCTCCTGTTGCTATGATGTTGAGTATTACCACAGGCCGCTAGCACTGGAGTCCACTGAACTTGGAATAAAACCTCTGAAACCAGGAGCCCAAACACACCTTTCCTCCCTTGTTTTCCTTGGGTAATTTTTTTTTTAATGGCAATGAAAGAGGACCTCAAGTCTTTCCCCTAGAGGCATGGGATTCCCTGGATTGCCAAGGAGACCTATGTTTTAGAAGATTTATTTTTATTTCTAAGTTTTTGTGATGATGATGATGTGTGTGTATACACAAATCTCAGGATATAGTCATTCACTTAAAATTTTGTTCAGCTCCTGCATAAAGTATCCCAAAAGCCTCAACTGTGGTAATTAAATGACTCCCTGCCAACAAGACTCTATTGTCCTTGACTAAAGACATTAAACCGTTTCCCCTGGTATTAACACCTTTTTTTTTTGTAACCTCAAACCCAACTGCTCCATAGGAAAAAAAAAAAAATGAAAATTACTTTATTGCATTCAGCCCTCAAGTTATTCACTTCCATCCCTCAAAAATTTTTATATGCTCTTAACGTATGGAAAGCAGGCATCAATGGCCCATTATCCCTTAAAATGAGAAATCATTTATTTTCTCCCTCATGATAAAAGGGCTTGGCTCTGCAAGGAGAGGGGAGAGTAAAGGCTGCTTTCCTTCAACCGCTCCAGTGAAGGTCATTTCCCTTCAAGGAGGGAGAGCTCGGGAAGGGTGGAGCCTGGGACTATGATTGTGAGGGTCAGGGCTTTGGCCAGGAGCCTGTCCTAATCTTGTTTATAATCTTTACCTTTGCAAGCCTAAAACAAGCCTGGCCAGGGAAATAAATGTCTCAAGAAACTAAGAATCATGATTAAGACACAGTGCAAGGGCATCCTGATGGTGTCCCAGAAGGCAGGTAGGAGAGGGTTTTTTGTTTTGTTTTATTTTTGTTGTTTTCACAGTGTGTCTGAAAGGAGGGAGCCTCAGTTGAGAAAATGCCTAAGATCCAACTGTAGGGAATTTTCTTACTGTTTGATGGGGAGGGTCCAGCCCATTGTAGATGGGGCTATCCCTGGGCTGGTGATCCTGGGTTCTGTAAGAAAGCAGGCTGGAGCTGGGCAGTGGTGGCACATGCCTTTAATCCCAGCACTTGGGAGGTAGAGGCAGGCGGATTTCTGAGTTCGAGGCCAGCCTGGTCTAAGACAGTCAGGGCTACACAGAGAAACCCTGTCTCGAACCCCCCCCCCCCCCAAAGAAAGCAGGCTGGGCAACCCATGAGGAGCAAACCAGTAAGCAGCACCATGGCATCTGCATCAGCTCCTGCTTCCAGGTTCCTGTCCTGTTTGAGTTCCTCCTCTGACTTCCTTCAATGATGGCCTATTATGTGGAAGCATAAGCCAAATAAACTCCCCAAGTTGCTCTGGGTATGTTACTCTGGTCAGTGCAGCAACCAGGGTTGCTAAAAAAAAAAAGTGACTTTCATTGGATGAGCAGAAATCTTTAAGTTACAAACTTGCTATGATTGGTTAAGCAATTGGGAGTTCCTAGCTGGGAACTGCTGAGTTCAGAGATTTATCCCTCTGATGAATATCCAGGTTCTTGGAAACTTCCAGGGCCTTGAGCTACAGTGGATCAGAGCCTAAGGTCTTATAATCAACCTTCCAGCTTCATTTGGAAAGAGGGGCCTGAATTACCACATGTCCTTGTCACTTGCTCCACTAACCTTAATGTTTTCCCACTCTGGTTCTCATGAAGGCTAAGGGCAATATTCTTCTCCCCAAACTGGTTTCTTATACATAGTCTGATTATATTTTACATGAAGCAACACATGGAGAAAGAATCAGAAACAGTATAAGACAGCAGACATATACTCTTGATTCTGAAGGCTAAGAATCAGAAACCAATATTCAGCCAGCATTCTTTGGCTTATGGACAAAGCACTCAAATCTCCACTTCTGCTTTCTCATGCATTTACCCAAGCCTCACTCTATAGGAACCCTCTGTTCTGAGAGAGGCATAGTTAAGGGTGAATCTATCTGCATATCACTGAATCTGGAAGGACCCTGACTCTAAGTTTGCATCCTAGGATTATAAATGGATGTGAGATTTGGGTCACTGTCTAGCTCAATACAGATGGTGTCGGTAAACCCCACACCATTGAATGGACAAAAGATCTCTGCATACAGTTCTTATGAGGGAGGAACCTTTTAGGTACACCCCTGTCTTAGGGTTTCTATTCCTGCACAAACATCATGACTGAGAAGCAAGTTGGGGAGGAAAGGGTTTATTCAGCTTACACTTCCAATTGCTGTTCATCACAAAAGGAAGTCAGGACTGGAACTCAAGCAGATCAAGGAACAGGAGCTGATGCAGAGGCCATGGAGGAATGCTGCTTACTGGCTTGCTGCTTCTGGCTTGCTCAGCCTGCTTTCCTATAGAACCCAAGACTTACAGACCCAGCCCACAGATGGTACCACTTACAAGGGGCCCTCCCCCATCGATCACTAACTGAGAAAATGCCTTACAGCTGGATCTCATGGAGGCATTTTCTCAACTGAAACTTTCTCTGTGATAACTTCAGCTTGCGTCAAGTTGGCACACAAAACTAGCCAGTACAATCGACCCCTTGTCAACTTGACACACAAACACATCACCATTAAGCCTCGACCTTACTTTCTTATTCATCCCCAAGATCTACATAACTTTAAAAGTCCCAGAGTCTTTGCAAATTCTTACATATTAACATTTCAATCCCCTTTAAACATCCAACCTCTTAAAATTCAAAGTCTTTTAAAAATTCAAAGTCTCTTAACTGTGGGCTCCACTAAAATACCTTCTCTCTTCAAGAGGGAAAAATATCAGGCCACAGTCACAATCAAAAGCAAAATCAAACTCCAGCAGTCCAATATCTGGGATCCACTCACTATCTTTTGGATTCCTCCAAGGGCTTGAGTCACTTCTCCAGCTCTGCTCTTTGTAGCACACACCTTGTCTTCTAGGCTCCAGATTCCTGTACTCCACTGCTGCTGCTGTTCTTGGTGGTCATCTCATAGTACTGGTATCTCCAAAACACTGCTGTCTTCCACTGCAACTAGGTTTACCAACAGCCTCTCATAGGCTCTCTTCATGGTACCAAGCCTCACCTCTTTGCATGACCCCTTCAGTCCTGGGCCATCAACTGCAACTGAGGCTGCACTTTCACCAGTGGCCTTCCATGGCCTCTCACAGTGCCCAGGCCTCAGCTGCTCTTCACAACTCCTTCATGCCTTCAAAACCAATACCACCTGGGTGACACATTACCAAGTCCAGCCACAGCACAAGGTACAACCCTGGCTATCTCTGGAACACAGCCTCTGTGCTCTCAGAAAACACTTCTCAGAAGATTTCACCTCATTGATACTGATCTCTTCCCAATCACTGCCAATTTCCCAGCTCCAGCTAACCAGCATCAATAGTCTGAGTAATGCAGTGGTTTTGCTTTAGTAGTTTTGGTATCTTGTTAGTCACAGCTGATTCTGTCAGCCCCAGCTAACCAAAACCACAGAATCTTAAATCAGACTAGCAATGGCCCTGATAAGAGTCTTTAATCTTCCCTCTGAAATTTCACAAGCCAAGCCACTATCTTCTGCACTGTTCTCAACATTATCTTCCAAGCTCCTACAGAACACCCTACAGAGCTCTTAACATCCCAATGGCTCTTCTACAAAGTTCCAACGTCCTTCCACAGTTTTCCCCCAAACATGATCAGGTTGTCACAGGAATACCCCACTTCGCTGGTACCAATTTGTCTTAGTCAGGGTTTCTATTCCTGTACAAACATCATGACCAAGAAGCAAGTTGGGGAGGAAAGGGTTTATTCAGCTTACACTTCCAATTGCTGTTCATCACAAAAGAACTCAGGACTGGAACTCAAACAGGTCAGGAAGCAGGAGCTGATGTAGAGGCCATGAGGAATGCTGCTTACTGGCTTGCTTCTTCTCCTGGCTTGCTCAGCTTGCTCTCTTATAGAACCCAAGACTACCAGTCCACAGATGGTACCACTTACAAGGGGCCCTCCCCCCTTGATCACTAATTGAGAAAATGCCTTACAGCTGGATCTCATGGAGGCATTTTCTCAACTGAAACTCCTCCTTCTATGATAAATCCAGCTTGTGTCAAGTTGACACACAAAACTAGCCAGTACAACCCCCAAACAGAATTCATTTCTTGTCATTGGCTAAAATGGTGCTGTATCCCTACTGTGAACCAGTCATCTTCTTTGGAAAGGGGACAACCTTCCCTGTTCATTCTCTGATATGGAACACATTGTCATACATGTATAGAATTGATTAGTGTACACTGCTGGGTGGCTTACTTGTAAACCTTGCCTCAGTCCCTACTTCCTGTATCCATACTCCTGACAAGATGACCTTCAAGGAGGTGGGCTCTGCCTTCAGAGTATGAACATGGATGTTACGCAATGGAGGTTGATGTGGTGATTGAAAAAAATGACCGGCCATCCATGGTACAATAAAGGATAAAAGTGCTTCTAAGCCAAAGCCAGCACAAGTCCCTATGCTATGTGATTCCATTTATCTGAACTACATGGACTCAGTAAGTCTATAGAGACAATTAGGGGGTGAGTGGGGAGGAAGTACTGAGGAGTCAGCCAATTGAGAAGGGTTTCCAATGGAGGTAGTGAGAAACCACTAAAGTAATGGGGGCTGAGAATGTGGCTCAGTGGTTATGCTTACATAAAGCCCTCTGTTTAATACCCAACAGGGCATAAATTAGCACATGGGAGGTGAAAACAGCCCTGAAAGTTGGAGGTTGAAGCCTTAGCCATGTAGCAAATTCAGGGTTACACTGGACTACATGACTCAAAAAAATCAATCTACCATTGTAGATGGGTAATACAAGGAATAACTATTAACCATTCAAATATACACTTGAAGTGAACCAACCAGGTGCTGTCTGAATTGCATCTTGATAAGGAGGTTAAGAATGATCAACACTGGTAGCTGGGCATGGTGGTGCACACCTTGAATGCCAGCACTCTGGAGGCAGAGGCAGGCTGATTGATCTCTGTGAGTTTGAAGCCACAGAGATCTGGTCTACAGAGTTGAGTCCTGGAACAGCCAAGGGCCATAACACAGAGAAACCCTGTCTTGAAAAGCAAAACCAAAACAACAATAACAACAACAACCATCATCATCATCATCATCACACCCTGTTTTATTCAGAGCTTTGGTTGTGACTAGCTTTTGCCTAAAAGAAAGGACTGACATTCTTCAGCATCTAGCCCAATGAAAGAAGACATGGAGAGATTACTGTGCTTTTCCAGAAGGCATCAGGCAACCACAATACATGTGTAATCACTGTATATCACTCCTTTGGGCCATCTCTCCAGGTGCTCAGACACATGAACCCCCAGCCAAGATCAGTCAACCACTCACACCATTATTAGCACCATTTGCTAGGACATTGGGGCAGCTAAGGATGAACCTCAGTCACCCACTTACAACACCGGAAGCTACCTTAGGGAATCCAACTCAGAGGCTCTCAGTGTACTCATAGGTGGATAATCATTACCACAGGCAACTTTAGGACCCTCTCCTCAGCTACCAGCTTCTTATTCCACTCCTGGCACCCCCAATCCCTGGGTTCACCCACCTGGCTTCTCTCTGTGTGGATTTGTCTATCATAGGCATTTCATAGAAATAGAATCATTCAGTATATTATCACATGAGTTTTGGGGGCCATTTTCACACTCCTGCTGCCATGCCTTCCCCATCATGACAGACTGCAGCCTCAAAACACCCCTCCCTTCCTTAATGTGGCTTTTGTCAGATGTTTTGGCAATGAGAAAAATGACAAATGTAGGCACCGAGTCACAAGTTGACCTGAGCCAGGGTGTCTCAGAACTTCTAGGTCTCATGGCCATGCAGCTACCTCCCCTTGCCGCTGTGACACTTCCCTCAAATGGAGCTGAGATTTGTTCCAGCCCTGTGGAGGATGGAATCCAGGGCTCCCTCTCTCCTTCTCTATCCCTCCCTTCCCTCTCCTCCCTCATTCTGTCATTGTATAACAACACAAGCATGTCCCCTTTGCTTCTAGCAAAACAGACTGGAGCCACATGTGACCGAGTTTCCCAGACACCCCTTACCGCCTTTCATCTGAGGGAGCCGGAGCAGTATCAGAGGAAGAGGGAGGCTGAGTTTCTCCCATCCTGTCTTAGTCTTCCAGTCTGCTTTAATGCGCAGGCTCTGAGGAGTGAGTGACAACGAGTTCCAAGGTCGTTTGAAACCAATTTCACCATAAACAGAGTCTTTTGTCGAAAAGAAAACAACAGCAAAACAAAACGAGATGCCCTTCATTTCTGAAGCTTGCTGTGGGCAATGGTGAGCCCAGGCTGCAATTAGCTTCCTTCCACCTCAGCCTTCCGTGAGAGAGGGCCTGACAAATCACCTGCATGATTCCTTGGCTGCAGGATGTAATCACATCAGAGGTAGACTTGGGGCTTGCAACATGGTTCAGAACTCCTTCCAGAAGGCCCCAAACTTTTGAAGTCAGAGCCTACCTGCTGAGGAGTGTTTGCCCTGGTAAAGGGTGTGTGCATTGGGGAGATTAATACTTTTCAGACCCCAGGAGATCCATTTAAAGCCCGGACACATCATCCTGCGGGGGCTTGCAGACAGGATTTGTTACCCACGCGCCTAACACAACCTTCTGAGGAAGTCTCAGGGGCAAGGCAAAAGGCACAGGTGCAAGATGTGTGGGCCCGGAGCTGATAATTCACCTTAATGATGTCGGCCCCAGCTGCACAAGACCTTTTGAAGGAGAAGTAAATGGGGTTTGGAGGTGAGGGGCCAGGCTTCCGGTCCAGGGTCTGTACCAGTGTCCTTCAACCTACCCTACAGCATCTCCTGGGTTGGAGGGTGCAGGTACATGAGGTCGAGGCGACGACATTGGCCATAAGATGTCCCTAAAGGGCTCTTCTTTATTTATAGGACTTTTGGGGGGTGGGGCTTTCTTTAAACTCACTATGTAGTAGGGCTGACCTTAAACACCTCACCCTTTTTGCTCCACATCCCAGGGCAGTTGTGTTCCATTACCCCAGGCAGAATTATTACTGTGTTTTGCTGGAACATGATATCTGCTTGCTGTAAAATTCAAACAGTTCAGAGATATGTAAAGGGGAATTCCTCCACACTTCAGCAGATCTAGGAAGACCAAGGGGATTGCCTGGGGTCTTTCGGGTCTGTTTCTGTCAGTGGATGAGTGGACTGCTGTTTATGTAGTACTTGTTGCTGCACAATGAAGCGGGGTTATAATCTCCACGATGTTGTTGTATTTATTTTATTTTGCAATATATTGTTATACTGTATTATATTATTATATTGCATTCAAGTTTTTATTTATTTCATGGATGAATACTTTGCCTTCACCACATGCTTGCAGTGCTCTCAGAGGCCTAAAGAGGGCGTCAGACACATGTGGGTGCTGAGACTAGACCTCAGGTCCTCTGCAAGAGCAGCGAGTAGTCTTACCCACTGAGCCATCTCTCCAACAGCCTTACTTTTAAACACCCTGCTTCTCATCGGAGTTTTCTCACAGGATGATGCCCTCTGTTGTTCAGCCTCCACATTTGCTGACACTGTGTGCTTGTGATCTTCTGGCCTTCACATTTTAAAAATTTCATATTTCAGAAACTTTGGTATACACTGGTAGAGAGAACAGCTTCCTAAGATCTCATAGCTTCCCGCCAAATATCAGCCTTTGTCCTGAGCGATCCTAAGCCCTGCTACTCACACTGTGCGGAGGACCAGAGTAAAACAAGGGTTAGTCCAGTTTTTCCACCTCACTTTCAAGGCTCGCCCTATCTATCTGTCTGTCTATCCATCTATCCGTCCGTCCGTCCGTCCATCCATCTACCTGTTGAAGTTAGGCCCTGGTTCTTCCTCCTAGCCCTATGCTCCCAGAAATAAGACTCACACTCAGAATGTACAAATACCTTGCCCATATAGCTAGACTCTTCTCTACGTAGTTACAAATTAAAATATCCCATTTATTCTAGCTTGCATTCTGCCACATGGCTGGTTACCTGTGCTCAGCTACCATGCCTCCGGCTAGTCACATCTTCCTGACAATCTCCTGCCTTCTCTTCCAGAATTCTTTTTCCTCCCATATCCCACCTTCTATTTCTTACCTAAGCCATGGGCCATAGGCTTTTTAATTGACAGGTGATGTGTCCATACAATGCACAAGATGATCTCTGTACATCCACCTATCTACCTATCTACCTACCTATCTATCTATCTATCTATCTTTCTATCCATTTATCTACCTACCTACCTATCTATCTACATTATTTACATGTCTATCCTCCATCCATCGATATAATGTATGTATGTATGTATGTATCTGTCTGTCTGTCTATCTATCTATCTATCTATCTATCTGTCTGCCTACCTATGTACCTATCTATGATGATCTATCAGCTGTCTCTCTATACTGCAATGGAACCCAGGGTCTTGCTAACACTACTCAAACACTGTTCCACTGAACTTCATGCCCAATCTCCCACCTCACAAATCATCTTAACCACACCTGCTTCTGTGGGGCAGGTTTGGCTACTCTTCAAAACCCAGCATCTCCTATACTAGCTCTCATAAGCCTGTGTCTGCAGAAATATACAAGGGGTTGAGAGTAGCTGTGTTAACGCAGCTGTCTCTGAGCCAAGGGAGACCCCACATCACCTCTATTGATCTGCTTTCTGTTTGGAGTGCTGTTATCCACTTTGATGAGGGTGACAGAACACCACTTTATAAGATTCCTCAGTGCTCCAGGCCAGAGCACACAGACCTTCCACCCTGCCAATCTGACAATCGGATGACATCCTAGAAGTGTCCATCTCAATGTCCCATGGATTTACTGTTCAAAACCTTATCTGTTCCCAGCACCTGTGGCTGGCAAGAAAGTCAGGGGAAGGGAAGGGAGGACAGAAGAGGGATTTGGCAGTTTCTTAAAGACAAGATGTCACGACTGCAAAGATACTAATGAATGCCAAAGTATGTAGCCAGTTCTATCCAGCATTTTTGAACTCCCTTTCTAAACCCACAGCACTCTGTGTGCAAAGGACCAGGAGGCATGGACAAAGATGTCTAACCTCCCTCCTCCCAAATGCAGCTAAAGCCATTTTCAGAAAGGTGTGTGGATTCACCTAGAGGCACACTTACCCCACAGGAGCTGAGTCATCTGGTAAAAGCTATCCCCCCTCTTTCCTCTGTCGAAGTCCTAATTCCTTTTCTTTGATTACGGGTGAAGAAAGCATTAACGTTTGGGGAATGAGTCCATGAAGCTGACCTTTGACCCAGGCAGTGATCCAGACATTTGGGTGGGCAGAGGAGAACCTGCTTCTCTTTCTAGAGGGACTGAAAAGCTATGATGTCCCTTTATGGTCCCTTCCTGCTGCCTGAGACAGAGAAAGGAAAAGAAAAGTAGAGTTAACAGATATATAGCCAAGATCTTGTTTTTTTTTTGTTTTTTTTTTTTTTTAGTTTTTTCAAGACAGGGTTTAACTCTGTGTATCCCTGGCCATCCTGGAACTCACTCTGTAGACCCAGGCTGGTCTTGAACTCAGAAATCCACCTGCTTCTGCCTCCCAAGTGCTGGGATTAAAGGCATGCACCACCACTGCCCTGCTAGCCAAGACCTTGTATGAACACCTGTATCTAGTTAGACCCGCAGCTTCAAGGACTTATATGTGGGCCAGAGAGATTGCCCAACTGCTAACTGCTTGAAGCCTCTCCGGATGGTCTGAGATCAATGCCTGGGGCCCAGATGGTGGAATGAGAGAACTGAGTCATGTACATTGTCTTCTGATCAGTATGTGCACCCCTGGCCCAAACACACACACACACACACACACACACACACCCCACATGCACACTAGACATACCACCATCCCACCCACACCACACACACACATATACAAACATACACATGCAATCACACATACACATACCACACACCACACACACACACACCACACACACTAGACATACCCCCCCACATACACACCACACACATGCAAACATACCAGACATACCACCATCCCATACACATCACACACACACACACACACCACATATGCACACAGGGAGACACAGATACACACAGAGAAAGAGAGAGATTAAATAAATGTAATAAATGCGTGTGTTTAAGCACACGGGTGGAGGTAGCACACGGGTGGAGGTAGCACACGGGTGGAGGTAGCACACGGGTGGAGGTAGCACACGGGTGGAGGTAGCACATGGGTGGAGGTGGGAGGACAACTTTCAGGAGCTTATTCTCTTCTCTCATTGTGTAGGTTCTGTGGAGCTAAAAACAACACTGCTAACTCCATTTTGTTTTCCAGACACCATGTGGGCCAAACTAAGGGCCTGAGAAACTAAACTTCTGACCTGCACAAGAGCAGAATGTCCCAGGGAGGTCTCCTCCCTGCCCACTGAATAGAATGACTCCCTGCCCACTGAATAGAATG
>JADRCH010000234.1:1970064-2000125 GCA_019843965.1 Rhynchomys soricoides
CTGCCCACTGAATAGAATGACTCCCTGCCCACTGAATAGAATGACTCACCTGCCCACTGAACAGAATGACCCACCTGCCCACCGAGCACAATGTTAAGATCCCCACCCTGTCCACTGACAGGGGCCAAGCCAAGGAGGGTGCATTCCTGCCTACAGCCAATCAGCTTCTCGCTACTATGGAAACCCCCTAACCACCCACTTGTCATTACTGCCTTTCAAATGCCCCTTTCCCTGGAGCACAGGATCGCCATCTTGTGGTGGTCCAAGCTAGCTTGATTTGATTAAAGCCCTCTTGCTTGTGCTTCCAGTCGACTCCTGGTGGTCTTTCTGGGGGGTCTCACGAGTTGGGCACTACATTTGGTGCATTGGCCGGGAAACCCCAGACCCACAGACCTCCAGGACCCCCGACCCAGAGGGTCCAGAACCGGCCAGTAAGCTCGTTGTCTGTCAGTGTCTGTTCTCCGTACAAGGAACGTGGAGGAGAAGCTGCATCTGTGTTTTTGGCTGCATTCATCTGTTCTAACCGATAGTTTCGGTTCTGGTTTTTGGCGCCAATCTGTAAGCAGCCGGGTGATGAGTGGGCAGACCTTCCTTATGTCACAGGCTACAGGGAGACTGGAGGACGCTCCAGAATCCCGACGGGGAGAAAGGACTGGGACGGTCCGTCTCCATCTGGGAGCAGTGGTAAGCCGCTGCTGAGCGCCAGACTGTGTGTCTGTGACGCTCATCTGTAGGACGCATCTGTTCTGTGTGACTGTGTTTTGTTTGTCTCTCTGTGTGTAAATTGGGACTGACGTTGGACAGAATGGGCCAGACAGTATCAACTCCTTTAAGTCTGACCCTTCAATATTGGACTGAAGTTAGGGACAGAGGCCACAGTCTTTCAGTAGAAGTCAAGAAAAAGAAATGGGAAACTTTGTGTGCCTCAGACTGGCCCACCTTCTCTGTAGGGTGGCCTGCAGAGGGATCTTTCTCTCTACCCTTGGTGTTAGCTGTCAAAAGGAAGATTTTTAGTGCAGGCACAGGGGGCCACCCAGACCAAATTCTTTACATTTTGGTCTGGGAGGACCTTGTTTCTAACCAGCCCCCTCCTCCCACCCACCCCACCCCACCCCCGCCTTGGGTAAGTCCTTCCCTTCCTCCCCCAGCACCCGCAGGCACATCTGCCCTGGCCCTCCAGGACAAACCTAAGAAGGATGTCTTGACAGACCCCGATGCTGACTGCCTCCTATTGGACGTGCTTCCCCCACTTATCCTCCTTCCCACCAGTGGGGACCGAAGGCCCCTCAGCACCCCCCCTGGTTAGCGAACGGGGCCCAACCCCCTCTCAGAGGGGGGGTCCATCCCAGGGGACCTGTAGTCGCAGAGGAGCTACCCCAGATGCTCCTTGAATCCTGTCCTTCCGGGCCTATGGGCCACCAGATGAGGAAGGACACCAGCCCCTCCAGTATTGGCCATTCTCGTCGGCTGACCTATATAACTGGAAAACTCATAAACCTCCTTTCTCGGAGAATCCCCAAGTCCTAATTAGCCTGATTGATTCTCTTAGTTTTTCACACCAACCTGCCTGGGATGATTGCCAGCAGCTGCTTCAGGTCCTCTTTACAACAGAGGAACGACAGTGCATCCTCCTTGAAGCTAGGAAAAATGTTCCAGGGGAGATGGGCACCCTTCATTCCTGCCCTCAGATATTGATGCTGGTTTCCCCTTGACTAGACCAAATTGGGACTTTAACACACCTGAAGGTAAGGAGCACCTGAAAGTCTACCACCAGACGCTAATGGTGGGTCTCAGGGGGGCTGCAAAATGCCCCACCAATTTGACTAAGGTAAGAGAGGGAGCTGGAGAGAGAAAAGAGACAGGAAAAGAGTCTACATAAAATCCTGGCCACTGTAGTTAGAGAAACCAAAGAGTCTAGGGAGAGAGTACTGGGCAGTAGAAGGGGACCCTTGGCTAAAGATCAATGTGCCTACTGCAATGAAAAAGGGCACTGGGCTAGAGAATGCCTGAAGAGAAAGAAAACGGAAGGTTTTAATCCCCAGAAGAAGGAGGGAAGGCCCCAGGAGCCTAGGGTATTGACCCTACAGGAAGACATTGATTAGGGGAGACAGGATTCTGACCCCTTCCCTGAGTCCAGGGTATTGCCAAGGGGGTCCTCACCCAAAAATTGGGTCCCTGGAAGAGGCCAGTGGCATACCTGTCAAAAAAATTGGACTCAGTAGCGGCTGGGTGGCCTGCCTGTCTGTGAATTATAGCAGCAGTCGCTATATTGGTCAAGGATGCGGACAAATTGACAATGGGACAGGACTTGGTGATATCAGCCCCCCATGCTCTTGAGAGCATAATCCGCCAGCCTCCTGACCAATGGCTCACCAATGCTGGCATGACTCACTACCAAACCCTGTTGCTCAATTCCGACCGAATCATGTTTGCCCCTCCAGAGAGCCTAAACCCGGCCACCTTGCTCCCTGACCCTGATTCAGAGCCTCCTATCTATGACTGTCAGCAAGTGCTTGCCGAGGCACATGGGTGACGCAAAGACTTGTCTGATCAACCCTTGGTGGATGCTGAAGTAACTTGGTTTACAGATGGGAGCAAGTTTCTGGATGAGGGAAAACAGAGGGCAGGGGCAGCAGTTGTCAACGGGCAGCAGGTCGTGTGGGCCCAAGCCTTGCCAGAAGGGACCTCGGCACAGAAGGCCGAACTGATAGCCCTCACAAAAGCCCTTGAATTAGGGGCAGATAAGAAAACCAACATCTACACAGACAGTAGGCGTGCCTTTGCCACAGCCCATGTACATGGTGCCATCTATCAGCAACGAGGACTGCTGACCTCAGGAGGAAAAGAAATTAAACATAAATCTGAGATATTGGCACTATTAGAGGCTCTGTACAAACTGGCAAAAGTAAGTATCATACATTGCCCAGGACACCAGAAAGACAATTCCAGAGTAGCCAAAGGAAACAACATGGCTGACCGAGAGGCCAGGAAAGTGGCTACAAAAGCAGTACCAGTTATGGTGACTCAGGACTCAGATTCCCAAGGGTCAGAACCCAAGTATTCTGCTGAAGACTTAGCAGGTATTTCTAGAGACCCTGGTAATTACTTCCAAAAAAGGACGGGGTACTGGGTCACGCTGACTGGGAAAAAAATCTTACCACAGGAACAGGCGAGAGAGATGATAAGGCAGATGCACCAGTGGACACATCTAGGAGTAAAAAAGCTAATACAGGTAGCCTCTAAATCCAAGTTTCATATCTTAAGACTGAGACCCTTGGCAGAGCGCGTGGTTCAAGACTGTGTGGCCTGCCAAAAGGTAAATGCCTGCTGGAATAAAGTCGACCCAGGAAGAAGGTACCAGGGAGACAAATCGAGAATATATTAGAAAGTAGATTTTACTGAAATCAAGCCTGGTAAATATGAGTAACGGTACCTGTTAGTTTTTGTGGATACTTTTTCAGGATGGGTCGAAGCTTTTCCTACAAAGGCAGAAACCGCTGCCGTGGTCGTCAAGAAGATACTAGAAGAAATTTTTCCCTGATTTGGGGTACCTAAGGTAATTGGGTCAGATAATGGTCCAGCCTTTGTTGCCCAGGTAAGCCAGGGAGTGGCCAGGTACTTGGGGACTGATTGGAAACTACATTGTGTGTACTGACCCCAAAGTTCAGGACAGGTAGAAAGAATGAATAGAACTCTAAAAGAGACCTTGACTAAATTGACCATGGAGACTGGCGCGGACTGGGTGGTGCTCCTTCCCCTCGCTATCTTTCGGGCCAGAAATACGCCCTCTCGTTTCAGCCTGACTCCCTTTGAAATTCTGTATGGGACTCCAGCACCACTAACCTATTTGGGGGATGTCATAGAACCTACATGTTATAGTAACAATGATCTATATGCCAGGTTAAAAGGCCTGCAGGTGATACAGAGAGAAGTGTGGATGCAATTGGCACAGTACCAAAGTATGAACTCAGAAGCTGAGTTGTAGCCTCGCAGAATCATCGTCCCTGTTCAGCAGGAAGCAGCTACAGAAGTAAAGACCTTTGGCCCTGTTCCTGGTCGTTCAAGATTGAACTCTAGATAAAAAGAAAACGGGGGAATGTGGAGCTAAAACCAACACTGCTAACTCCATTTTGTTTTCCAGACACCATGTGGGCCAAACTAAGGGCCTGAGAAACTAAACTTCTGACCTGCACAGGAGCAGAATGTCCCAGGGAGGTCTCCTCCCTGCCCACTGAATAGAATGACTCCCTGCCCACTGAATAGAATGACTCTCACCTGCCCACTGAACAGAATGTTAAGATCCCCACCCTGTCCACTGACAGGGGCCAAGCCAAGGAGGGTGCATTCCTGCCTACAGCCAATCAGCTTCTCGCTACTATGGAAACCCCCTAACCACCCACTTGTCATTACTGCCTTTCAAATGCCCCTTTCCCTGGAGCACAGGATCGCCATCTTGTGGCGGTCCAAGCTAGCTTGATTTGATTAAAGCCCTCTTGCTTGTGCTTCCAGTCGACTCCTGGTGGTCTTTCTGGGGGGTCTTGCGAGTTGGGCACTACAGTTCCAGCAATTGAACTCAGGTTGTCACAAGCACCTTTATCCCTGAGCCATTTTCCCAGCCACAAGAGGTATTAAAACCACTGGAAGACAACACGGATGGGTGCTCCAAGGAGAGTTCAGGCCCAATCTTGATTTCTTCTCTCTTCTCTCTTGTGGCTTCCTGGGTTCAAAACCCAGAAGTGGTCCTGAGTCTACAACCTTGCTCCAAACACCCAGGGGACAGTACATGTCTGCATTTCTTATACCTCCAGAAGAGGAGGAAGATCAACTTTGGCCTTCTGGTTGGGAGTCAAGCCACAAACCTTCCCTGTGAACTTGTCTTGAAGGAAGATGCCTTGGTATTTTGGACAAAAATCCAGAGAGAACTGTATCTGTGTGTGTGATCCATAAATCACAAGGGCAGCAACTTGGCAATAATCAGAACACATTACAATTTTTATGGAATACAGAAGTGGACGTCACTGGGTGAGAAGTGGCTGAGGGTGGGCCTCAGAGGCAGAAAAGGGTTTCCATGGCAATGCCACTGGGATTGTACTGTAGCCTAACTGCTGCCATCACCCATTGGAGGTCGGCTCATTTAGGGCAGCCAACCTCCACATCTGAAATCGCCTTTGGCTGCCTTGCTCTGGCATGGGCCATCTCCAACTACCTCTTCAGATCAGTCTTCACAAACATGACTTGTTAACCTCGGCGTTAGACATGTTGGCTTGGCATTCTTGCTTCAGCTCCTGTGAAAGAGTCGGCTGGCATAGACTCTGCAACTCCTATCTCTTTGGCAACGTTAGAACGAGATGAGCATACAGCCCCCCAAAGGCCAGGGGAGCCACAAACCTTCATTATCAGTTGTACACTATTAGCCTCACCCTCAATTTGTGGGGCTCAAAGTGAAAGTGTAGACCAGTGCATAGGGGCACATGGCTACTGCACAGGCTAGCAGAAGCACCCTGACCTTGACTCTCAGCTGCCTCAACCACCCAATAAGATGAGTTCTAATGGAGACTCTGTCTTCTGAGAGTTGTCTAGGAGACATGACAAGATAGAAAACATCAACCTCCTGTATCAGCTTGGCCAGATGTGCTCAGTTGCTCTTCAAACATCCATGTCCCAGGTTCCTCTCTGTTCCTAAGCCAGGCACATGGGCTTCATCTTCACTGTTGGGAGTAAGCCTCAAAGAAGAGGCCTCTAATAGCCAGAGACTAGACTGTGTGGCCGTACTGTGCAGAGGATTCTGGGAAGATGGGGTGAAAGGAAAATCAAAGGCTGGTAATATGTTCTGTTGGCCTCTGTTGGGGTTACCATAATGAAACACCACACGCTGGGCAGCGAGACAGTAGAAAGGGAATCATCTTTTACAGTCCTGGGATTGATTGAAGAGTACAAGCTTAAGGTATGAGTGGGTTGGGCCTCACCCAAGACATCTTTCCTTGAGTTCAGGTGTCCAATTTCTTGCTGTGTCCTTGCCTGCTCCTTATTTGGTGCACCCACCTGGCTGGTGTCAGATTCTATGTTCACATTTTTTTTTAATTAAAAAATGTGTGTGTGTGTGTGTGTGTGTGTGTGTGCGCGCGCGCGCGCACATGTGAGTGTACTACTCACTGTGCCCAGAGAAGACCATTATCTCTCCAGCCCCCTCCGCATCGGAACATTGGCCATGTTAGGTTAATTATTCTTCTCATTGTTGTGACCAAATACATGACAAGCAATTAAAGGAGAAAGGGCTCACAATTCAAAGGGAATTCAAGGGGACAGAGTCCATCTTGGCACAGAAGGAATGACAGTATGAGTGGAAGGTGGCTGCTCGGTTGTATCTTCAGTCCAGAGGCAGCGACAGACATGAAACCAAGCTATAAAAATCTCCACACCCATCAACTTAAGTGCCTCACTTCCTCCAGTGAGGCTCCACCTTCTAAAGACTCCAGAGCCTCCCAACCTAGTCTTACTGTGGCTGTTTAAATGAGAAACGCCCCCTCGGTCTCAGGTGCTTGAGCACTTGGTGCTCAACCTGGTGCAACTGTTTTGGGAGGTTTAGCAGGTGTGGTCTTGATGGAGGAAGTCTCTAGGGGTGGGCTTTGAGATAAATAGCTCTTTGAAGTAGAATAATGTAAAAGACCAATTGTTAGATGCTGATCTATTGATTTAGTTAGTGATTTAATTAAAGCACTGCCTTTTCTACCTATTTGTCAAGCATGACTTCACTTGCTACCTGGAACAGAATGACCTAGGAAAACAGCCGAAAAATGGGCCATTGCCCTTCACAACCTGCTGACCGCCACATACGCTTCTGTAAAGTCTCCCTTGCTTGCCTACCCCACCTCATGGTCTTAGAGTATAAAAGAAGAGCGTAAACTGGACCTGAGAGTGGAACCTTTTAGTAGCTGTCCTGGCTTTGTTCCCAGTCTGCTGACATCTTCCTGTCACTGTCGGTTGCTGCGTGCTTATTCTGGAAAGATTCCCACAACACTGGCACCTCTGCCAGTTCACGGTAGGCTTTTCATTGGTGTTTGAAGATGTGTGCTCTCAAGCTTCCTGCTCCTGCCACCATGCCTGCCATCTTCCACCCTTTCTCACCATGATGGACTCATCCTTTTGGAATTATAAGTCCAACATAAACTCTTGCGTCTACAGATTGCCTTGCTGGTGGCGTTTTATCATAGCAAGGAAAAAGGAGTTACTATAACCACCAACAGGGGATTACGTGTTCAAACACTGACCCAGTGGGAACATCTCATAGTTGCTGAGAAAATTCCTTCCCGGGGGGAGACATATCAATGTTAACCTCTTCTCCTAAGGTCCTAATATCAAACTGAGGCATGATTCTGCCAAAATTCACTCAGGAACTGTGTCGGTTTGAATAGGTATGGCTCCCATAGACTCATTTGTTTGAATGCTTGGCCATAGGCAAAGGCACTGCTAGGAGGTGTGGCCTTGTTGGAGGAAGTATGTCACTGTGAAGGCGGGCTTTGAGGTTATATATGTTCAAGCTATGGCCAGTATGAGACACGGTTTCCTGCTGCCTGTGAAGCAAGATGTAGAATTCTCATCAACCCCTCCAACCCCACTTCTGCCTGCATACTGCCATGCTTCCCACCATGATGATAATGGACTGAACCTCTGAAACTGTAAACCAGCTCCAATTAAATGTTTTCCTTTATAATCATTGCTTTGGCCATGGTGTCTCCTCACAGCAATAAAACCCTAAGACAAGCATCAATGAGTCCATTGAACTTCCTTACAGAGTGTGGGTGAAGGTTACTTATAGGGGTGTGGGTGCTCTTCCCTCAACAGGCCACACCTGAAAAGCCTTACCTAGTAGGAATGAGGAATTTTCCCTCTAGCCACATAGATGGAGAAACACACACTCTAGTCTTCCCTAGATCCACTAGTCCCTTCCTGAGACAGCTTAGCATATAAGAGATGGTTGGGAACTGCAGTATAGTCAAGTGAGAGTCTCATATTCCTCTCCATCCCTCCATGAGGGGACATAAGCAGTCAGCAAGCCCAGCTGGGATGCCACAAAGGAGCACAGCCGAACTCCCGAAGATAATTGTTACTTGGTTCAGAGGATAGTCATTCACAGCATGCCCGCAGGAACACCTTTGCTTTTTTGTAATTTCCTCTCTCAAAAGTTTCATCCCTAGACACACTCCATGACAGGAAGTGTAAGGGAGGACACAGGTAGGTAAGAATACAGGTGGAACAGAGCAGAGACAGGCCCTCTGACATGGAGGTCCAGGCAAGTGCCCACCTTGCCCAGGCACCATGGAAGATAAGCTCTGATCTCCTACGCTTTTAGAGACTCCTTTTCTCAGCTTATCCATGCAGGTTACACTCCCAGATCCTCCATGACACAGAACATGGTCATACCTGCCCATCACACAAATTCCACAATGAGCTTTGGTCTTTATAAAAAGCATAGCATCTTCTTCATGGGTTCCCTACCACAGCCAAAGGCATTTTGCTCATGTTAATTAGATATAGGGGCAATTGTGGTTTGTTCTGAGACAAATCACCGCATCTCTTGCTTGATGAATCATTTTCAGAACTAAAGAAAAATTCGGCCTATGACTTGAGTATGAAAACAGAAAACTGTTTTCTTTTTTTAAAGTGGAAAAGTCTTCTAAATTGATCAGAGTCAAGAGTTCACAGTTTGTTTCCAGGGTGCTTTGAATGAAGCTTGATATTTTTCCTCCCTGGGGAGGGAGGGAGGGGTGGAGAGAGTGCAGATTGTGATCCTTCTCTGATACAAAACATTAGGAAGGAGATGATTTCCTTAGAGGCTCTGGGTGAGCTCAACACAGGTGTTCAGATCCTCTCTGGTTTTTGTCAGTCTCTTATGTACCTCAGAATCACATCTCAATTCACCTCTCTTTATTGGAACAAAGGCATAAGGAGACTTTGCAGCGCATGGCATCCAGACAGCAGCCAACCTGTGTTCCCCAGGCCCAGTGCTGGGGTCTCAAATCCAGTCTTACCAGAACAAGGAAGGATAAGGGAGGGGCTTTTCACCATAGGAGTTAGCAATGAGACCAGAAACTCTACTTTCCCATGAGAAGATTTAATGAGCAACATGTGACCTGGTGAAGTGTTTTGCTTCTACCAAATTAAAACAATCTCAATGGTGTTTTAAGCCAGGCATCATCACCAATTGCCAAAGGAGGGAATGGGGTTATGAATGGCTTTGCCCACTGTCACTCATAAGTGCCTGAGCTAGCCAAGCTTTATTCTCAAATGTATACTGTCACAATTTTAGAAGAGTTTGATCGCCCAAGAAGAAAGAGACTTGGTTGACACTTTTGCAGTCCCTGCTGTCATCCACATTAAGCAATGATTACTTCTTGTCCTGGCTTCAGCTGTCAACTTGACAGAGCCTAGAGTCATTTGAGAAGAGAGTCTCAGTTGAGGGATTGTCCAGGTCAGATTGGTCTGTGTGGCATGTCTGGGGTTGGGGTTGGGGGGATTGTCTTGATTGACTCAGGAGGGCCTGGCCCACTGTGGGCAGCACCATTCCCTGGGAAGATGGTCCTGTGCTGTATTAAGAATGACAGCAAGCAGTCTTCTATGGTTCCTGCTTTACTTCCTTGACTGTGAGAGTGTTCCTCGGTTAACAAGCAGGCTTGCCTTCGAGTTCCTGTCCCAATTTGCCTTAATGATGGACTTTATAATCTGAGTGTGGAAAAAGAGAATCAACCCCTGCAGGTCATCTTCAAGCATCCACCCTACTGGGTCTTTCAGGGTTGAGATTAAAGGTGTGTATCACACCCAGCCTACATGTGAGGTTTTGTGTGAGGTCCTGTTCCCTGTTCTTCAGGGTAGCTATATCTAGTTGTGGAAACTGTCCTGGGGTACAAGCCAGGGATGTCTGTCTGGAATGCCAATAACCAAAAACACTCAGCAAAGTAAATCTCTCTATCATCTGAAAAGCAGTCATGATGACTACATTTATTTATCCATCACTTCTAAGACTCCAGTGACATGTGACCCACCTCTGGCCAAGTTTGGCCCTGAGGTAGGGGTTTATTACCCTAGAGCATGTCAGTTGTGGCTTCTACTAGCACCATCTATGATGTCTTGAGGAACGTGGTCTCTCTGGTTTCCTGATTCCCTGTTTCTCACTCTGCTCACCCTGTCTCTGTCTTACCCCAGATGCTCTCATTGCCCAGATGTAGTCCATGATTCATGCACTTCAATTTCACCAGGGAGCTGATCAGAAAGGCAGTCTTTAAGCCTCAGCTTCCCTGATGCTTCACCCGACTTCCACTGGATCCACAGGTGGCAGCTGTGCACAGATGGATACAGAGGAGCCGGTGCAGGTATCTGGGTCTCGATCCTTGCATGTGTGACTCCCAAGACAGAGATGCGTGCGTTAAGAACAGAGAATGGAGAGTTGGCACAAAAGCTCATATGTAGGTTGGGTACAGTCTCCTCCTCATGTGGTCTGTGTGTGAGAAGTCTCTATGCTGCTTTAGTCACAGTATCCCACCTTCCCTGCCATGACAGATGGAATCCTAGAAGCATTGAACCAAAATGAATACCCCCCCCCCCAATTGATTCTGTCAGGTATTCTGGCACAGTTGTGAGAGACATAACTAACATAGGTAGGAACAAGGCTCAGGGTTTGTTCATGCACATTCGATAGCAATAGCTATGGGGACTGTTCCTGCTGGCGTATCAGGGAGAAGGGAGATCATACTTGGAAATTAATCTGCTAACAGAGTCCTGCTGTGTACTCCACCTGGCTGAACATTGCCCTACCTCTAGTTTGGGTCCACCCAGAGCCTCAGTCTGTGACCCCAATTGGAATTTGGGGCAATGTATAATTAGTGAACATGATTAATCCTGCTGGATTAAGGGAAGCCCTAGACTCATGGAATCTCATGTCTTGTTATTTGGGCTTTTTATGCTGACATCACTGCCATAGTATGGGTTCTATATTCCACCCCTTTGCCTTGCTATGCCTGGACACATCCAGAGTACCCTGATACCCTCATCATTGGTGCAGTGGCCCCTTCTCTCCATGGCTGAAGGGAATTGCAGCCAGCCACACAGTCCTCCTCAGTGTTCCCACAGTTTCCAGAGCCTTCCAGAACATTCAAAGGTCAGCAGAACTAGTAGAAGGGAAATCTTGACCCTCAGCTTAACCTGAACTTAAAAAAAAAATCAGTGAAATTTCATATTCAGGTCATTTCCATCTACTTAGTGACTTTTTTGACAGGGGAAGAAAAAAGGCTTTTTGGATAAAACATTTTGTTTGGTAGAAAATAAACTGGAAAAAAATATGCCATAAAGTGTTTCATTCTCTGAAACGTAATCTAAGGTTTTCCCTGAAAGCAAAGTGGTGCTGGGAGAAATTGGCCTCTGTCTCTGGCTGCTTCAAGTCTCTCTTGACACAGTTTTTCCAGTTAGCCTGTCTGCCTTTAAGCAGAATTCAGCTGTCAGAGCCTCAAGATTCCCAGGATTGCTTAAGCTTTTGCTGTCTGGAAGTAATTAATAAGCCTCTTGCAGCAAAC
This sequence comes from Rhynchomys soricoides, assembly GCA_019843965.1. Taxonomy (NCBI): domain Eukaryota; kingdom Metazoa; phylum Chordata; class Mammalia; order Rodentia; family Muridae; genus Rhynchomys; species Rhynchomys soricoides. The sequence continues at coordinate 1,981,629 of JADRCH010000234.1, forward strand.
CCATTGGAAGCTCAGCGTAGCATCCTCAAATTCAACACAGGATGGCTGTAGCCAAATGGCTGGGCACTGTGCAACCTGGGGCAAACTTGCCCACTTTACAAGCTGACATGTGGGTACCATCTGGCCTCTGATCTAGAATTTATAAATATAAATATAAAGTATAAATATCCTTTCTATATAAATTTAAAATAATAAATAATAAAATGTATTTGTTTTATTTATATATGAGTACACTGTAGCTGTCTTCAGACACACCAGAAGAGGGCATCAGATTCCATTACAGATGGTTGTGAGTCACTATGTGGTTGCTAGGAATTGAATTCAGGACCTCTGGAAGAGAAGTCAGTGCTCCTAACCGCCGAGCCATCTCTCTAGCTTCTCAATATTTTTTAACAGATTTTCACACATCCTTCGGAAATTTCAGACACGTATACACCTATCTTGATCACATTCGCCCCTTACTCTGCACTTCAACTCCTCCCAGGATTGCCCATATACCTCCTCTCTAACTTCATGCCTCCTGTTCATATTTGTTTAACCCATAGGGTCAGTTAGTGCTCCTCATATGCTCATGGGTGTGGAGTCATCCACTGAGACATGGGGAACCTACCAGTGGTCATACTCCTAAAGAAAAGTGACACACACACCCCCCCCCCAAAGCAATGAATTGTCAACAGCTCCTCAGCTAGGTCCAGGGCCCCAGGAACCCCTTCCCCCTCCATGCTGGGGTTTTTGACTGGCTTAATCTTGTGCACGTGACCAGAGTTGCTGTGTGCTCATGTGTGCAACAGCCACATCATGTCCAGAGGACAGCATCTCACAGCTTCCTCCCATCCTCTGCTTTTATATTCTTTCTGCCTGCTCTTCTTTGGTGCTCCCTGAGCCTTGGGGGAGGGACAGATAAAAATATCTCCCCTATGGCTAAGCACTCACAATCTCTTAGTCTTAGCACTCTGAGTAGAACTGTGTCTTTGCCTTAACCACAATGCACTGCAGTAAGAAGCTTCTCTTTGCAAGGCTGGGAACAGCACAAATCTAAGGATGTAGATATAACCATATAGAAGGAAGTTTGATAACACGAACATTTAGAAAACCATCATCAGCAGGTCCTCCCATAGGACTTATGCCTTCCCAAGTCATGGTTTTTGACCATCTTTACAGAGACAGATGTGAATTGCCTCCTGTGGAGCAGGCCTTAATCCAGTCAAGGGAGTATTTGGTAACCCCACTAACAATCTTATCACGATTGTACCAATGGCTCATCTTGCCTTGCAGGTCAGTATTTTAGCAGCTGAGGATAAGACCTTCGATGACCTTTCTCCCTCAGCAGTCTGCCTAGCACCTTCTGATACTATGAAAACATGGTATGTTGGTGTATGTTTGTAATTCCAGGCCTTGGTGTGTGCATGTGTGTGGTAGGAGGATTGGTACAAATTTGAGGTCAGTCTGAGCTACATACTGAGTTCCAGTCTAGCCTGGACCACAGATAAGACTTGGTCTCACAAAGAGTGTTCCTATTAAACAATGTTTATGGGCTCCTTTAAATTTTAAAAGTAAGCTGAGGCTCTTGTTTATAACAATTAGTTTTGAGAATTCAAATGCACACAAAATTATGTACAAAACTGAAGATGAAAAAGACACCCTCTTCTGATACGGTGTTATTCTTTCTCTTTCTGAAAGGAGAGGGAAGGTTTTTTGGTCTCTTTTTATTTCTTTCGCTGTTGTCTTCCAAATGCCATGTAGTGGACCTGAATTTCTTTTCTATAGCTCCCATTCCATTTTTAAACCAAGATAATATATGTAAAGCTTGCATTCACATGGTAATTAAGACCATCCTCTTTGGATACTGAATCCTACTTCTGTCACATTCTATCTGTGATCTTAAAGAGGATGCTTTGAGCTGGACTCCTTGTCATAATAGGGTTCACACCTCTGTGCTGGGTCCAAAACTGGACAAGGCTTAACAGAGGCCTTGGCACAGATTAAAACTCCACTGAACAGTGTCTCATTATTTCTGTAGTGAATACTGGTGTTAATAGAGATACGGAGGTCTCTGTGTGAACTTGAGAAGTATTCTATTCCTTTTTTTGACTGTCATTGTGTGTGTGTGCAAGTGTGTGTGCGTATGTGCCTGTGTGTGTGTGTTGAGTCCTGAAGACAACACTGAGGGTTGTTCTTCAGGAGCTGTCCACATTTTCTTTTGTGAGAGATCGCCCCCTGGCCTCCAACTTGTCCTCATGCCTGGCTTTTTCTGCAGAGGTGGAGTCAGGGGAGACAAACACAGGTCCTCATGCTTGTCTGGCAGGTGGTCTTAACCAACTGAATTGTCACCCCAGCCCAGCTTATTTCTGAAAGACCATGAAAGACTGGGTAAGTCTGTCAAGGACTAAGAGTTGACACTGGAGTGGCTGTGTGGCTCTCACCTGCCTATAGTTCTCCACTTCTGCCTTTGACTGACAGCCCCGTAGTCCCACTCACTACCTCACCCTTTGTAAGCAGAAGTACTGCTAGTCAGCTGGTGCTATGTAGATTGTTGGTCCAGCAACCTTGGGACAAGGTACTCCTGTGGGATTTTATGACTAGAACCAGATGGAAAGCCTTAGCTTCTGTAGCCTCCTGTCTGCATAGAGAGATGTTTGAAAGATGAGCTGACATGCAGGTCCTTGGGATAAGTTAGGTATCCTGTGCTTGCACACTGTTGATCTGAGTTCCCCTCAAGAGGGAGGCTGGGCAGAGTGGGTGCTCAGAGAGAAGGCTGTGGATCCTTGAAGGCAGATCTGATCGATTGAGGGTCTGACAATCGAAGCCTACTGTCTAAGTGAGGTCATATCTGAGCCTTCAGCTTATATTAGAAGAGGTGTCTGGATATGGTAAAAGCTCCCAATGACTGAGATAACTGAGAAACATTGATCTCTGTATTTTCACGAGTGTGTGCTTGTTTGCATGTATGTGGAGACTCTGGGATGATGTCAGAAATCATCCTCCCCTACTCTTTCACCTTATTCAATAAGGCAGGATCTCTCAATCAAATCCAGAGCTCACTGATATGCCATGTCTCCATAGCCAGCTTGCTCTAATGAATTATGTGTCTCTGCCCACCACCCAGCATTTACATGGGCTCTGGGGGTCCGGACTCTGATCCTTAGGCTTGTACTGCAAGTGTTTTAGCCACTGAGCTATCTTCTAGAACATCTTGACTGACAGTTGCCACTGACCTCAGTTTCCTTGCAGTGGTTCCAGGATATGGATTGTCATTGGTGAGTATTGATGACCCATCAGGTTTTAGAATCTGATAAATCTCTGGGTGTGTCTGTGCGAGTTTCTAGGCTGAGTTAACTGAAGAGGGAAGACCCATCCTGAATGTGAGCAGCACCTGAATGTGGGCTGGGATCCTGGACTGAATAAAAAGGAGACAGTGAGCTGAGCACCAGCGTCCATCTCTCTCTGCTTCCTGACTGGATGTGACCAGCTGCCTCAAGCTGCCCTGCTGTGACCCTGAGTGGATAAGTGATCAAACTGTCCATCATCAGAATAACTCTGGATCTGCTCAGAGTTGAAGCAAGGGAGGGAAAGTGTGTTGTTTCTTTTTTAAAAGACAAGTTCTTCGGCAGGCATGTGCCTGTCAGGATTGGAAGACAGGAAGTAGATAAAGTAAGAAAGTCCCACGAGACACTGACTTGTGAAGCATGGCAAGCGTTTTAATGACAACTTGCACCACAGGTATAAATAAATAGCTTTTTAAAAATCTATTGTAAATGCTACAAATATATGTGTCAAAGGTCCAACCAAGGTCACGAGGCTTCTGAGACCTTTTCTCAGCTACTGATTTTTAGTAATCAAAAAATCAAAACAATGGCCATTCCCTGGTCTCTCTGTAAATGCTGCTCTGCTGAGGGTCACAGTACCCAATGTCCTCTCCCTCAGCTGATGGACAGAGTGTGCCAGGCTCCCGACATCCTAGCTCATTTGCCCCCTCCTGATTTTCATGCAAACACTCAGGTTTAAGTGGATATGATACTGCATTGTGCTGTTACACATCCGTACTGTTCAAAGCCACAGTTTGATTGACAATCTAACATAGATTTTATTAAAAAAAATCATTTTGAGTTTATGCTAGGTCGCCCTGCCCAATAATAAAATCAGATAACTCAATCCTGCCCCCAAATGTTGTTTGTTCAGTACTGGTGCATCTTGTGGTAGACGTGGCCCATCTGCCTGACTGTGCACACCTTTCACTTATGAACTTTACTAAGAGCTCTCCACATTGAGGCTCCCTATGCCCACACTGATTAAGTCTCTGACTCCACAGGGAGTGGCCAGGTGGCACAGGCTGCATTCTGTTCTCTTGACCATATCCTATTCAGACAGCTGTGAACACTTCCACTCACTGGCCAGACCCAGCTGAGTGCAGGGTGTACTCTCTCCATGGAAGGAATTGTACATTTGCTATATTATTAAAAACAAAACAAAAAGAATTACAAACAAGTCAGAAAATATTAACAAAGCAGGGGATATATAATATAAAAACAGGTAAATGTTACAACATAAAGATGACTCGTTGATGGTCTTCCTAAAAAGAGGGGGGGAAACTATCTAATGAATAGAAATATAATTTACATTTCATTTAGGAAAATATACCACTTGGTCCTCAGAAATAAACATGACATTTATATAAATCAGAGGGAAGCCTAGGACCCTAGAAGGAAACACAGAAGCAAAAAGAGATGTGGAATCAAATGTAAAATTCTCATTCTTCCTAAGAGGTGACCAGTGTTCAGATGTGCCTCTCCTTGGGCACCAGGCTGACAGACCTGGACTGTGTCCTCAGAAACATAAAGACTGAATTAAAATGGAGGCCTTCTTTTAGCAAGCCCCATTTTTACATTTTGTTCCTTTATTAGAAATATAAACCGACAGTCATTTGTGTTTTTTTTTTATTTGTCTTTTTGTATTTTTTTAACAAATATTTTTGGTAGCTTGTCTGCAGTGTATTTTGATTCATAAAATAATGCTCTCACGTCTGAGCAGTTCTCTCTCGGATCCACTCTGCCTCCCTGAGGAGTCAAGAGACTCAAACTTCAGGAAACCTACCACCCTTAGCTGATTTAAAAACCACCTTGGTATAAAAACATCCCTTCCCAGCTTCTAACTTGCTACCTGGTATTTTGTGGGCTTCAGCCTTCCTCATTCAGCCCACTGAGAGCTCCTTCCATCCAGCTACTCTGCTGAGGGAGGGAGGGAGGAAAGGAGGCTACCGTCCCAAGTTGGTGAGGAGGCCGAGCACTACACACTGTCTTGGAATTTCTCCAGGTAGGTTCTGAGTTCCTTGGGCGTGCCCACATCCAGGTCTTGACAAACCCACTTGATGTCATCCTCCCCACTGAGGATAGAGTTCACTGTGGGGCAGTTGTCCTCAGGTGGGATGGTGAATGTGGCAAACTTTACCTTTTTCATCTTGGAGGTGGGAGAGTTTGCAGGCTCTTGTCTGGGCTCCCTGGCCTGCCGCCCCCCAGAGCCTGGTGGCCTGTGGACCTGGCTTTGCATGTGCTTTTGGGAGCCACCATTGAGAAGCAAGTGGTTGTTCTCCTCACAGCCTCCCAGTCCTCGGTCTATGATGGTCGTGTGCTCGTCCTGGGGTGGTGACAAGTCCCCAATGTTCTCCAAGAGCTCTGCCTCATTGCCCAGCCAGACCCAGTCATGAGAGTGGGTCATGGATGCCTGGCCTTCCAGAGGCACCTGTTTGTGCCTGTACTTGAAGGCAAAGGTGGCACAGTTAATGAGAAAGACAAGGATGGCCAGGCAGAAGACACCCAGGAGGGCATACATTCCAATCTCTAGGTCACTCAGGCCATGGGCTGTCTGCATCAGACCATTTTCCTCCAGTGTGCCCCCTGCCTTGGTCTTGGGTAGGTCCACATGGGCAGGGAAGTTGGTGAAGTCTATGGGGATGCTGTGTAGCCTGGCCCCATCCCGCCTGCCACTCTTCCCCATGTTGTTATCTAGCAGGGACTTGGTAGTGGTGGTGGCACTCAGCAGGGCCTCTTCCTCATGATCCCCAGGAAAGCGGCCATGGTATAGGTCGTCCTGGTCTGGGCGTTCCAGGTCCTGAATCTTCTGCCGACGATCACTGGCGTGGTTCTTGATCTCTTCCTCATCCTTATCTCCAGTCTGGCTGGAGTCAGCATCATCCCATCCAAACTTGACCCCCACGTGGCCAAGGCCAACAGCCAGAACACTCTTGCGCTTGGATTTCTGACAGGCCTCAGCGATGGACATATCGACCCGGAGCAGCGGGCCCTGGCCTTCTCCTTCAGCTACTACAGTGGGCCACCAAGGCGTGAGGGGTTGTGGGATGGACACAACAGCCTCGTCCAAAGAGATGGCAGTCAAGGAGAAGTCCTTGGTGTCATAGATGTCCAGGGGTGTCACTGAGCCATCACTGAACTGGAGCCATGTGCTGATTATAGCTTCCTGCAGGGAGAGAGACCATGAGAACCACTAGGAAGGTACCTATCTCCAGGAACCCTCTCTAAAACACCACCAAAGCAACAGAAAGTGTGGTGTGAAGTCCTGATCTAATACCAACGTACCAGAGAAACAAATAGGCTTTCCATCAGTCAGAGAGATACACAGCTCCAGCATAAGCCATAGGCTGGAGTTCATCTAGCTGGCAAGTTCATTTATCCAGTTCTGGGTCAGCTTTTTGTTATCTGCCAATCACTTATTCCTGGGCTCTATTAGCCTCATAGAACAATGGGGGTTTGTAGAGGTAGGAAGCAGAGGCAGGAAATTACTTCAGAGCAAAGACCTAAAACTGGAAAGTGTAGGCTGGGAATGTGTGGCAGTTGGTAATGAGCTTGCCTACAGTACATGGAGCCCAGCACTACATAGACTACGAGCAGTGGTGGACACCATGTGGGTGCTGGGAATTGAACCTCAAGACCTCTGGAAGAGCAGTCAGTGCTCTTAACCACTGAGCCATCTCTCCAGCCCAACTTTTGAGATTCTAAAAGGGGAACCACAAACAGAGCATGTATGCCTATTAGGCATCAGCTTATATTCAGAGGATGCTTCTCTTGTAAGTTTAACCAGAGTGTCCCTCAGCTGTCAGGTTAGCAAGAAGTTAGCAGAGCCCTGCTGTGCCGGAGACCCAGGGATCAGCCACTGCCAAAGTCCCCACGGCCAGCTGCACCCAGGAAGGTTATGCTTAGCCTTTTCTTGAAGGCTCACTACTATGCTCTTCTCTCACTACCAGACCAGTCCTGATTGTGGGATCCTTTCTGTTTGCTCATCGGTCACACCTGTCTTAGACTCTATTGTTGCAGCAAGAGGTGGGGAGTGGGAGCCTCTCCACATATGACGGGTGGGAAAATCTATTTCCTCTCTTCCACTGGTGTAAATAAGTAACCCCACACTCAGATCTGGTCTGGTGTGGCACTGCCAGCATGCCACAGGGAGTGGGCCATAGGGAAGGCAAACAGCAAAACGGACTCAAAACTGGATCATCAAACACATTAAGCCACATGGAGTTCCTTAGGGGCAGAGTGAGGTAAGGCAACTGCTGCTGCACAAGGCTCCCCTGATAAAAACAAGACTCCATCTGTGGGCGGGCAGCAGGTGTCACAAGAGACATGTTAAAAATACACAGGGGAGGTCTGAGGAATGGCTCAGTAGATAAAAACACTGGCTCTACAAGCCTGGAGACATGAGTTCAATCTCAAAAACTTGTGTCAATGTGAACGAAGAGAGAACAGACTCCTTAAGTTTGTCCTCTAATCTTCACATGTGCACTGTGACATACACACACACACACACACACACACACACACACACACCCCAACTACTACTACTCTGCTGCTGCTGCTTCTATTGCTATTATTAGTAGAAAATAAAAATTTACTATTAAGATGATCAGGTTAATATTGGAGATGTGGGAAGGGCTGGAAAAGAATGAAATAAAATAAACCAAGAAAAAAATCACTAAAGAAATAAAATGACAAAGAAGAAATTAAAGCAGAAACTACTAAGAGAGCAGAGGTGAGTGGGGAAGAGCAGAGATGTGTAGAGACCTTTCAGGACTTCTAGAAATGGAAAGCTGAACAGGGTAATGTTGGTACAGGCCGGCAGCCTCGGGAAGTACAGGCTGGAGGATCAAGAGTTGGGTGCTAGTTTCAGCTACATAGCAAGTTGGAGGCCAGCCTGGGCTACATGAGACCCCTTCTCAAAGAAAAGAAGGAGAGGGGGTGGGGACAGGTGAGTGAACCACTTGAGATGCTTTATGCAACAGACAAGACATGTCTGAGGAGTGAGTTGGCTCACCAGACAACATAGCCAATGTGTTTACTCAGAATTCGGAACAAGCAAAAGAAAAGACAGGCAGGTGGAGATGGATAAAGGAGAGCAAGAATTGTCAAAAGTCCGGCTACAAGTTTTAGGAGGAATTCAGAACGAGGGAGGCAATATTCTAGAACATTCTGGGCAATGGTGACCCTGAAATCCAACATGAAGGCAAAGGCAGAGACGTTGAATGGCTGTTTGGGCGCCTGGATCTGGCTATATCTGAAGGCATGAATGCCTGCCCATAGGCTGCTCCATACTGTTTAGGTCATTTGAGGTTGAGTCACTGCTATTTGGAGTAGACAGCCCAGAGCAAAATTCTGTAGAGCAAGGGGGACTGCACTCAATATCCTCCTCCCCATTTAAGCATGAGTACCATTTTTATTTGAGTTTGGGAGATAAATAAAAGGGCAATCAAGTTGTAAATCTTGTCAGCTGCCAGGAGAGGGGAGAAGAAGGAAGAGAAGGAGAAGGTGAAGAGAGAAGAGAGAAACCCATGACTTTTGAGCTAGGGTTAGCAACAGAGGTCTGCAAGCAGCTATGTGTGAGGAGTGGACTTTCAGAAACAATGAGAAAGCTTAGATGTGAGGGCTGGGAATGCTTAGAATTTTGTCCAAAGATGAGAAGGAAAAAAAAAGAGTAAAGAAAAATAGTGACTCTTTTGAGTTAGTCTGCACTAACTCAAAATCTCATGATGGCGTGGAACACCTGTCCTGCCAATCCACAGCTCAGTTTTCCATGATCAAGTCTGCATTCACCTTATTCATCTTGGCTCAAAGGCATCTTCTGGCCTAAAGTCAGAAATGTCAAGAAAGTAACACACACAAGGGAAGTCCTGGACAAACAATGGAGAGGTGGTGTTATACTGATCCCACCTCCTTTGTCCTCTGAGCATGGTACATCCCTGATATTTCCTCAGCTGGCATGGTCTCTCCAAGAGCCTTGGTGCGCGAACTTGCCTTCACTGGTGGCTGAGCACCAGTGACACAGGTGTAGGGCCCGCCTACCCTTCCTTGCACTCTGTCTTCTTTGCTGAGGGACCTTCACCTTTCATATAAGTAAGGGAATCCTTGTGGAGGCTCAGTTTGTGGGGAAACTGATATGGACCCCATGCCTTTAGTTTCTGTTCTTGGAGCTCCCTCTGTGTCACCCACTGCGCCCCCTTCTCACATTTACACCACCCACCGGAATTCCAGGCAACTCATCCCCCCCACCCCTGCCCTTTTCTATCTAAGCCTAAAAACAAGTGACGCTCATATTCTTCTGGATTTTGAAAAGGAAGCTATTGATGACACATGCGAAAGCATCAGCCTTTAATTTCTTAGGGCCAAGATAAAATGCCGTATGTTGTGGCTTGCTCATCTTAAATTAATTTCCCCCTCACACTGGATGGAGAAGGGGGTTAACATAAACCAAGCCCTTCTCTAAGGACACAGTTGGATTGAAACTTGTAGCTGGTCAGAGCCATTTCCATCAGCTCTGCCTTGTGACTGAGATCTGGTCATTCAATTGTCTCATTACAGTGAGGCATCAGGGAATCCAACATACATCTCCCAAGACGACAAATGCCAAGTGACTTCAAATAACACATAGCCACCAGTGATTTAGACCCTGCTTCTTAGAGAGTCATGCCTGCAAATTGAAGATGCTCTATCCACAAGTCTCTTGCATCTGGGCTAGGCATTCAATTACTTCTGGTTGATGAAGACAGATGGGTCGTGCTGGATGTAGATGGTGACTTTGTCCTACATCCTAGAGCAATGGTTCTCAACCTTCCTAATGCTGCAACCCTTTAGTACAGTTCTTCATGTTGTGGTGACCCCCAACCATAAAACCATTTCATTGTTACATCATAACTATAATGTTGCTACTGTTATGAACCGTGATGTAAATATCTGATATGTAGGATATCTGATACGGGGTCCTGACTCCCATGTTGAGAACACTGTCCTCAAGGGGTCCTGCCTTCCATGTTGAGAACTGTCCTCAAGGCTGTGATGCCTCTGCCACTCTAATCTATGGCTTATTCTTAACAAAGAGCTCCTAGATTTTGACTTTTTCCTCTGTTCCTTTGGCTCTCATCTTTTCTCTTTTGTGCATATATGGATGTATGCAGGTCAGAGGTTAATACTGGGAATCTTCCTTAATTGCTCTGCACTGTAGATTTTGATACAGGGTCTCCCTGAACCTGAAACTTGCAGGTTCAGATAGGTTCACTGGCCCCCAAGTCTCTGGGATCCTCCTGTCTTCACCTTCTCATAGCTGGGATGAGAAGCCTGCACCATTAGGCCTGGCTTTTCATATGGATTCTAGAGATCTGAACTCAGCTGCTCACACTTGCATAACAAGAGCTTTAACGATCAAGCCCCTCCTCATCTTTTATTCTCTCCTTTACAAACCAAAACACACTTTGTCAATTCCTGTCCTCAGGGAAGGAGGGCAGAGAGCTGGCCCTGTGGACTGGACGTGGCTGGAATACACACCCAGTCTGTATTACTGACATTTAGAATGAAAGGCAAGAACTGTGCACTGAGCTAGGCAGACTGGCTTTTCAAAGACAAACTCAACGGGGTTTCCAGGAGCAGGGCACAGGGGCAGGGATGCCCTTCTCTTCTGTGCCACATGGTGCAGTTGCCTCTGGGACAGGGATAGCTTCCTGGGGTGATGGAATTACAACCTCCTTTAGGGTCACTGATTCCTGCTTCAGGTGGTGGAAGAGGGTGTCCGAGCCTGGGGCAGACTCTCTGTTGTGCGTGAGAGAGGTGAGGAGGTGGGGAAAGGGAACTGATGGCCATAAGGACCTGAAAGAGGCACACGGACATTAGAATAGCTGACCAAGAGATGGGGACTTGCTCTCATCAGCAACACCTCTAGAAATAGATCCTTTCCCAGATAAGAAATCAGCACTGTGACACCCTGAGTGCAGGGCCCAGCTGAGCTTCACAAAACTGGGATAGTATTGCAGTATGCTATTAAGCAGTCATGGCTGTTACACAGCAGCAGCTAGCTGATATGCCACTGAGTGCTGAATACCATCCTAGAGTCCTTCCTGGAGCCCACTGCTGGGAGGAGGTGGCCATGTGGATGTTATACAGCCTGAGTCATCTATTTGCACCACTAACTCAGCCACATACACAGGGGAATAGGAAGTCTGTGCATGTCAGCAGTGAAACCCTGCATGGCATTCTGTCTTCCCTAGAAGCGGAAACACCTAGCTAACCTCCCTGGCTTTGCTCTGTCTGCACCTGATGGCCACTGTGTTCTGGCTCAGTAGTATGCCCACTTCCACAGATACTGTTTTGTTCCTATTATGGTATGTGAAGGACTGTAGCCTCCATTGCTACTCTGTCAGGTCTAGAGCCTGCTGCCTGTCCCAGCCATGGCAGGCCAACCTTCTGGCACATCTTGTCCACAATGAGGTTTAACTTTAGCTTTGCTGCAGCCTGGTTATGTGTCACCCGTGGGAACCAGATCTGAAGAAAAGTGTCTGAGCAATCCCTACAGGATCCCTATGGGAGTCCTGAGTTCCCCACTGCTTCTAGTCTTACAGTGATGGACAGTGACCATCACTCATGGAGGGACTTATGGAGGAAATGGTGACAGAGACAATCCTTGTAGCATAGGATAGTTGCTTCTAATTCACTTATCAAATGTGAGATGCTCCCTCTCTAAGGATTGAAGTGCTGTGGCTACCCAGGTGGGACCCCCCCCTCCCAGAGCTCTTCCTCCAGAATCTTCTTCAGTACAGAAGTGTGTGGGACTCCATGTTCCCTCCTCCCTTCCTGCCAGCTTTGCAGATTCCATTCACTTGCAATGGCATTGGCTGTGAACCTTCTTTCTATTCACAGCAGAGGGTCAGCTCTGCAAAGATTTGCCCCTATGGAAAGTTATCCTGTAGCCCCTTTCCCTTTTAACATATGGCCAAAAGCAAGCACTTAGTGGAGCACATGTTAATAGCGATTGTAGGGGGGTAGTGAATACATAATTGAAGTGGCAGAGGAGGAGGCAGAGATGGACCAGGCTGTGAAGATGACATTAGTGAGCAGGGGTGGGAGTGGGGTTGAAACTAAGGCTGGAAGGAGCCAAGGCAGTGTTCAGAGGCGAGAGAGCCCTGAGGAGCACATCTCAGGCTAGAGGAACTGCAAGGGCAGAATCCCAGAAGAGAAGGGGCTAGGTAGCATGTAGGAGCTTCAAAGAGGGTGGGAAACTGGAGACAGAGCAGGCAAGGTTGCACCAGCTGGAGAGTGTGGGCTGTGGATTATTAGGGATGTACAAGGGAGCAGCTGATTTGGTCTGACCATCACCTTCTCAGCCCAGGAGAGAGCACTGAGCTGAAAGAGGAAGGATGCTGTAGGAGCGGGGTGAGGGGTGGAGTGGAAGGAGACCATCAGCCACCTCTTCCTAGGAACAGCTGCAGGATGAACGAACCTTCCCCTGTGTTCCAGAAGCTTCTGTGTGACCTGAGCACTTGTACCCCTTGTAACCCTGAACCTGGTCATATCCCTTTCCCCTCCTCCCCTCAACCATGCCCTGCCCCTTCTCAACCCCTACCTGTTTGGGGGTGCGCAGCAGCTCCTCTGCTGTGGCTACAGCTGAGGTGGCCTTGTTGCTTTCTGAGATGGGGTGCAGGGTGATAGACAGCCCAGCCACCACCTGGACAGCCAAGTCTGTCACGGACACTTTGTCATCCAGCACAGTTACTGTTTTCTCAGCCAAGATGGAGTCGGACAGGGGAGACAACACCTGTGGAAAGAACAGTGCACAGAAGAGCCATCACCCCCATTTCCAGGCATAGGCACCCCTTTCAGCGTCCATACTCGACCCTAGGTAGGCCAGAGATCCTGAACGTAGAACGTAAGGGGGCATGGGCTTCCATCACTGTTAATGGTCCCACACTGAGCCTTTGTGAGCAGCAGAGGCAGCCCCTCCCTGAGATTTTAGTTCTGTTGGTAAATGAAAATAAACACAAAACCCCATTCCATTGTAACAAGGAATGACGCTTCCATTTAGATAATGGACCACCTGTACAGTCGTAACCTAGTTAAGTAGACTTGATGATCCCGCTGGCTGGATGCATAAAGAGCTGTGCACAGACTGACTTGAAGCAACATGAGTCAAATTCTAAGGGACCCATGGATTCATGGGGAATAACAGATCTATATCAGTGCCTCCTCCTTCCATCCGCTACCACAAGGCATCTCTGTGGAAGATCACCCTGCTTTATCTTACAAGCCCAGTGTTGGGCTGGAGCTGTGCAGGTGGATTGACAGAACATTTACCATGGCATGAGCATCTTCAGTGACACTCTAGAAGGGTGGTGAAAGTTGGGTGGGACCTGAGGGGTGGAGGAAACCTGCCCCTGTCTGTCATCTATCCTGGAACCAACCATCCTATACATTCTTTTAAGTGGTAAGATGCAGAACTATAAAGAATTTGGTGAATGCACAAGGTAACAGGGTGTAGAAGAAAGGTGGAAAATTCAGTCTTCCCCATTCACAGCAGCAGTACATACAGGGCAAAGGCAAGTCTCATGCAAGTGTGTTAAAGGCAGTCTGGGGAAGTTAAGTGGGACGTGGACTAGAGGGAATACGGGTGTAGCCCTTGAGAGTGGGCTCTCATGGGTGAGGGAAGACTGGAAATGGAAAGGCTGGACCAAACCCTGTCCCATGTCACCTTCTGGAGCCATCATAGAGACAACTGGCCACAGGACCCTGCCTCACTCCTTCCCCCAGGACCCCTAGTCCCTGAAGAATGGTATCAGTCAAGGACATAGAGCCTCTGAGGCCCTGCTTCTTACCTGGATGGTAGTCATTCCAACTTCCCGCCCAACCAAGATCCTGTTGTCCTGCAGGGTGGCTATGTTCGGGGACTCCAGCTTCATGAAGTCAGCCACCAGGTGGGTGATGTCAAACTGCCAGTCTGGACTGAGAAGGTGGCTCAGCTGGCCCCAGGGTCCAGCACCCTCAGATACAAACTGGGTGAGGACGCGCACTGTGGCATGCTGGAACTGCAGGGTACAACCTCGACCTCTCTCTTCTTCCTCTTCTTCCTCCTCACTGTCCCGAGTGGGCCTGCGTGGGAGGAAGAGTGCTGGCTCAGACATGGGGAGAAGAAACATAGAGGATCCCAAGATGGGTGTAAACCTCAACCTCAGTAGACAGTGCTCAAAATAGGCTTCTTAGGCTCCATCTCTGGGCATCAAAGAGGCTCAATTGCATTGCCAGGCAAATGAAGGACAGTTGGCATTTCCTATGCTCACATGGCCCCATAAGCAGCCATTAGTCACATACATATCAGTTTGTTTTTATTTTTTAAGCATGTGTGCATATAAGTTTGCATGTGTGCAGGTGTGCCTGGGCACATGTGTGTACATGCATGTGGAGCCAAATGACAGTCTCTGGTGTTATCCTCAGGCATATTTTCTCCTTCTTTTGAGACAAGGTTTCTTATAGGTATATATAGCTCAAGGATTAAGCTAGGCTAGTTGAGCATTAAGTCCCCGCCTGTTCCACCTTGCAATGAATTACAAGTGTGTGTAACCATGCCCAGCATTTTTGTTGTTGTTTTTATTTGCCTTTGCTTTTCAAGACAGGGTTTCTCTGAGTATCCCTGGCTGTTCTGGAACTCACTCTGTAGACCAGGCTTGCCTTGAACTCACAGAGATCCACTTGCCTCTGCCTCCCGAGTGCCAGGATTAAACGCATGCACCATCAAGCCTGGCTGCCCAGCATTTAGTTTTAAAACTTAGGCTCTAGGTATGGGTCTCAGGTCTCTTGCGTGCACAGCAAGCGCTTTACTGACTAAGTCATTTTTCCAGCACCCAGTTGCTCTTCTTGAAGTATGCTAAATGAAGGGAGCCTGGGGACTATCTGAGAAGCACATGGTCACAGAAGCCCTCATGGAGCTGAGTTATGCTCATTCTGGGAAAATTGTTATCCAACATCTTGTCTGTGACAACCCGGCATCACACCAGAGTATGGCAGTGACTTTCTGCAAATGGAAGCCCCTGCTCCAGTGGGAACATCATCATACTCTCCCAGAAACTGAGATGTCATCATCACAGAGAACAAAAAAAATCAAGGCTGCATTTAACTTGGAGATACTAAACTATTCTCCAGGCGCTGGAGGCTGAGGGCCTGGAAGGGCAGCCTGCTGTTGGAAAGGAGCCACTTCCAAGCAATGGATTCAAGCTTCCATGCACTGTGAACAAAACTTGCTTCAATACCTGCCCCTCAGCAATGTGCCAGCCTGGTCAGGGGACCTGAAGCCATGACCAGCTATCAGGTTTAGGGAGACGTGGGCTGTGGGAAGACTAGCTGTATCCTGGATCCTGCCTCAGTCTTTTCAATGTGATCTGTGAATCAAGTTGGTGTTGTTGTGGCCGGGGCATCTCCCTACCCCTGACTCACCTCTTGCTGGCCACGATGGGGACTCGCCAGCCCTTAACCTGGCTGAGTTCTGTATCAGAGACCTCAATCTGCAGGGGAAGCCGTGGCACCCACACAGTAACATGCAGTGGTGCGCTCAGGTGCTGGTAGGTGAAATTCACCACAGAGTCCACCTTGCCCTTGATCTCTTTACCATTGACAAAGACATAGTCACAGTGGTCTGAGACCTGTGAAGACAGAGAGAGGGGATGCAGTTCGCATGGTCATGATGACAAACCACATTCAGTTTGTTCTAATAGTATATGTGTGTGTGCATGTGTGTGCACACATGTGGACACATGTGAGTACACACAGCATGTGAGCACATGCACAGGAAAGCCAAAGTCGATGTTGGGTACCTCTAGTATTACTCTCTACCTTACTTTTTGAGACAGAGTCTCTCATTGAACCAGAAAGCATTGATTCAGCTGTTTTGCCCGCAAGCCTCTGGGGTCCTCTTATGTCTGTCTCTTCAGTTCTGGCATTCCAGGTATGTGCAGCCAGGCTCAGAGTTTACATGAGTGTGGGGAATCTGAACTCAGGGCCTCATTCTTTCTTGGGGAGTACTTTTCAGATTAAGCCATCTGCTTTGCCCCCGTTTTGTTCTACTTTATTGCAAACTACACTTGCTTCCAGTGCAGAGCTTGAGACAAGGATTCAGTGTCATTGGTTTAATGGAAAACTGAACTTAGGGAACAAGAGTGAGGAAGCAGACCAGAGAATGTGGAGGAAGAGAGAAGCCAGTGTGAAGGTGCACACGCTGCTTCTGGGATTACAGGGTTTAGTCTCTTGGTGGCTCATGAGAGCACCAAGAATTGCCAATCTAAGGGGTAAGTGGCGCAGTTCTTTCCAGTTCCCAGTTCCCAGACTGCCGTTGCTTTTGCAATAGAAAGCGGAGAACAAATTGAGGTCAGGACCTTCAGTTTCCAAGTAAACTTGAATCTGTAGAGAGCCAAAGCTAGGGTTGAAACCTGAGTGAACACAGGGCATGTGGTGGCCATTAGAAGGTGAACATCGCCACTCTCCAGATGTCCCAGCTTCCCAGAATGCCAAGAATGGCACCTTCCCTGGCACATGTGTTCTCAGTCTCTTGCTCCTCTCCCCACTCACACAGCCCCATTGGTCCTCTGTGGTTCTCAGTCCTTCCTCCAGAGACACATTTCCACCCCAGTTTGCCTGGCCTGAGCATGCGGGAGTCCCTACAATGCTGCCCCACCCAGGACCTCTGGGATCTTTACACTAGTACTACTGATGTTTCCATGAGAGTGGTAGGATCTCACAGATGACTTCTTGCCTTTGCCTGAGCCCTCATCTTTCCCCCTTCTCTTCTCCTGGGTCCTTTTCTTTCCCCCTCTTTCCCCTCCTCCTCCTTCCATTTTTTCATATTGAAGCTGTTTTATCAAGAAAAGAAACAGACAAAGAAAACAGAGATAGCAGTCTGCGAGCACCTATCCTCTGTGTTCCAAAGGCAATGAAGCACTCATGCACATTCGACAGCCACACTCAGTCTCAAACCTACAATGCGAAGTGAAGGCATCAGATACACCTATCCTCCCAGGCAAGCGTGATGAGTGCCAAGGTCAATAGCTATGTGCATGTCACTGGTATCGGGCGTCTCTGGGAATCATGGTGAGAAGATTAGACCAGGATCCCCCACCCTGAGTGGTGCCCAGGTAATAGTTGCATCCCCTTGAAACCAGACCAGGCTTCTATCTGTTTCATTTTAATGAACTGAAAATAGAAGTTGAGTTGCAGAAAGGCAACATGACTCGTCTTGCATAGGCAAGCTTATGGAATATGACTTAAATTGGTCCCATGTGTCTGTATCACCATTGAAACTGTTATATTCTGGATGGAAAAAGTACATTATGCTCACTTCCCACTGTTTGGTCCTTACAGCAGCTGCTTATGAGGTAGGGGCAAAGCTGAAAATGGTTAGGGGGATAGATGGATAAGGGGGTGGGTGAACCAATGGATTGGTAGACAAATGAGAAACAGATGGATGGGTGGGAGAGTGGATGAGAGAGTGAATAAATGTGTGTGTGGGTTGATGGATGAATGAATGGATGGATAGATGAATGGGTAAATGGATGGATGGATGGACAGGTGGCTGGATAGATAGAGATATGGCTGGCTGCCTGGTTAGATGGGTAGATTGACAGATGGGTTGGCAGACATATGGATGGACAGACAGAAGAGTAGATTGATGGGTGGATTGATCAATGGGTGGAAGGATAGATAAATGGGTAGATAGAGAAGAGATGAGTATTTAACTAGGTGGATGGATGAATAGGTGGATGGATGAATAGGTGGATGGATGGATGGATGGATGGATGGGTAGATGGATAAATGGCTGGGTGACTAGTTAAGTAGATTGCAGATGGGTTGATAGATGTGTGGACAGATAGAAGAGTGGATTGATGGATGGATGTATCACTGGGTAGATGAATTGATCAATGGTAAATGGATGAAAGAATAGATAAGTATTTATCTAGGTAGATAGATGGATGGATGGATTGACAGGTGGACTGATGGGTAAACAGATGAGTAGATATTTTATGAAATGAAATGATGAGTAGGATTTTTATGAGGATTATAGACTTGTGGATAGACAAATGACTGGAAGGGTGAAGTTGAAAATGTTTGTGGATGGATGGATGGATAGATAAATGGGTGGGTGGGTGGGTGGGTGGGTGGATGGATGGGTGGGTGGATGGATGGGTGGGTGGATGG
>JADRCH010000234.1:2000135-2010135 GCA_019843965.1 Rhynchomys soricoides
GGTGGGTGGATGGATGGGTGGGTGGATGGATGGGTGGGTGGATGGATATATAGATGGGTGGGTGGATGGGTAGAGATGTAGAGATAATAGAATAAAGAGACGGGTAGATAGGTGAACAGAAAGATAAAAAAAGCTGGATGGGTGGATGGAATGGTAAACAGATGGGTGTGTAGACAGACAGATAGGAGGATGGATGGGATGGAAGGACAAAAATCCTCCCTTATGGACATACCATCCAAAATGACTGAGGAGAGAGAGAGTGAGACCCTAGGATAATATGGAAGTAGTGATGACAGATACATAGGAATTTAATCTGACAACTTCCAGAAAATTCTCAATCTAACCTTTCTAGGTCACTGACTACCATGAGAACCTACCTAGATTGATTTATGCTGGCAAACTGCACACATGTGCAGTTTGGCAATCATTTCTGAGCTAATGATATCACCCACCACCTGTGTGGCATCACACTAAGCTCTAACTTTCATTTGCATATCTGTCTCCTACTAGACACTGTCCTCTGGAAAGAGTATAGTCCCATCTGGGTATCTGAACCTGACCAATTAATGCCCTGCGCTGAGTAATAGTTGTTGTGACCAGTCAGCCTGCTCTTTCTGCAGAAAAACCAGATATAGCTACTCTGGGCCCCACTTTCATCTCTTCTATTTGCAGGGCAGATGGTGAGGGCTGGGCAGAGAGAATTCTCTCCATCTGCTGTGGACAATGGCATGGAACAGTTGGGAGGGGCCACAAGAAGGGGTCTTTTCACTCACTGGTCAAGAGTGGTTTAAAGCAGTTTCCACACTGAGAGAGGATGGGAAGCAATTTCAGCCACTGTCCCAGACTTATCATTAGCATGCAAATGCTGTCCGTGATTGGGGAACATATTAGCATAATAGCCAAGCATAGAGTCTATCACTAATCACATCTTTAATCAATGTTGTAATTCACAGACCATTGACTTTCCTCATTTATTACCTCTCTGCACACGGGTGGGTGGGAACCTTGCCTCTCCAGAATATATAAATGATTAGGAGGACCATGGAAGACACAAAGGTGCTAAGCACGATAGAGCCATCGTCCCTGCTGTTCCTGATGGTGTCACCAATGTCTGGGGATATCTCTGGACAAATTAATCATGTCCTAAGTGGTTGGTAGTGGAAATGAGGGTACCACACAAAATGAACAGGTCCTCTTACAAAAAGGAACTGATTCCTGCAGGACTCTTTCCAGCCCATTGGCTGTGGTTCTCAGAATCTTTTCATCTCTGTCAGTGGGTTGAGCACGTGAACCCAATGCTTGGTGGGCAATTAGACAAACATTAGGTCCCTGTCCATGAGGACCTGGAGGGTAAGCCTAAGTAGTGGAGGTTTTGAATGGGGAGTACATAGCTGGTTGTCTTATTTCGATGTCCCTTGGGGGTTGGTACTTTCTGATGACCTGCTTTCTGGGGTGGGGGTGAGACCCTAGGAGTCAGTCTCCATGGAGAAAGCACAGGTGTCCATTGCCAACCACTGATGTCTAGGGAACCATCCTCTAGCTACTGAGGACTTTAAAGATTTATGGACACAGAGCCTGTGGAATCCACAGCAGCTTCTGACTTCTGGGGGCGGTGGGGGGGGGACCATGCTCACATGTCTCATGGAGTCTTGTTTGATGCTAATTTCAGACTCTGAGAATCACTGCATCACATGATATAGCCATGTCTTCTATCTCTATTGTGTCTGTCATTGTTCTAAATACTAATTACGATGCTTTAGAAGTCATCTTCAATGGCTGCCTATCTTCAAATATCCAACTGTTTTCTTCCATGTCTCTGCTGGAGGCAAGCTTGCGAATCTTAGCCCCATTCATCCTCCTTGTCAAAACAAGATTACATAATGTACATTTCAAATTCAGAAAATTCAATAATCAGACTCCTGGCCTAATTCTTTTTCTATTTTGGTGACTGCCACTGTGTATAAGTAGAGTCTAGGCATAGGCAAATCAAAATTGCTTCTGGATACACCTGAACTCATGAGCCAGCTCTGTCCATATAGGATGTTAATGGCTCTCAGATCTCATTTCCCACTTGCAGTGTGCCTTCCCACCACTGCTACAGAAACCCCATGGGGGCTTGGCACACTGATAGCATCCTATTTTGCAGATGAGAATCCTAAGGCCTGCTGTGGAGGGCTGCATGCCTACAGCAGACAGGAGGAGTTCCATTTATAGTCATAAGTTCAGAGCTCACTCAGTGTGCTCCAACCCTGCACGTTAACAGACTCTAACATGAGACTGTGGCCTTGACCCTGCTGTCTCTCTGTGTCATTCCTATTGCTGAGATGGCAGGAAAAGGCAGGTGCTGAGAGAAACTGCTGCTTGGCAAGTGTGATATGGGCTTCAGCCAGGCTGGCTGCATGCCAGAATCCTTCCTAAAGGTTGCTTTTGCTCTTGTCCATTTGGTCTACCCCAGGCCAGTCTGCTTGGACAGGCTGTGACTTTCTGAGCTCAGGCAGGGGACAGATGGTCAGGATCTGAAGGAAGGAACTCTGTGAAGATCTGGACGAGGTTGATGGAGAGCACTGAGAGACAATGATGTCTGCCCGAACTATAGTGTATCGGGCAATTAGTGGGTTTTGGAGCATGCTCCGAATTCACATCTATCCGGAACAAGGTTGTGGCCATTGGACATAGGGGTTTTGTATATGCCATTAGTTAAGGAAGGAACCAAGGTGGCTTAAACAAGTCCTAGATCTTCAATTTGTATCTCAGGACAATCACTGTAGTGGTATGAATATGCTTGGCCCAGGAAGTGGTCCTATTACAAGATGTGGCCTTGATGGAGTAGGTGTGGCTTTGTTGGAGGAAGTGTGTCACTGTGACTTTGAGACCCTCACCCAAGCTGCCTGGAAGTTAGTTAGTCTTCCCCTAGCAGCTTTCAGATGAAGATGTAGAACTCTCAGCTCCTCCTGCACCATGCCTGCCTGGATGCCACCATGCTCCTGCCTTGATGATAATAGACTGAACCCCAGAAACTGTAAGCCAGCTCCAATTAAATATTGTCCTTTATAAGAGTTGCCTTGGTCATGGTGTCTTGTCCCAGCAATGGAAACCCTAACCAAGATAATTATTAACAATTTTTTTGAGTCCTAGACTCATTCTAAACTCTGTAGACACCCTTAACTGGTGGGCAGACTCACTAACACAACTGTGTTAATTCCCACTGCTGCTTCTAAGTTCTCTGTGTCTTCTCTGTCCATGTCCTCAGCCCCTGCACAATATACATATACAGCCCCATATACATATTGTATATGTCTACCACAGGGCCTTTGCACTCCCTCTTCTTGCTGCAGAAGATTCTTTCAGAGATGTCTGTACATTCCTTCATCATGTCAGCCAGGTTTTTATGCAGTAGATCCCAACCAGGGATAGTTTTGTTCCCCAGAGGCATTTCTGATTTCTCTGGAAATCATAGTGGTCTTGATTAAGGGGAACATTGCAGCTAGTGGGGAAAGAGGCTGGGGTTGTATGTCAAGACTCTATAAGGTTCAGTGACAACTCCCCACGTCAATGCCCTAAATGTCATCTGTACTGGAACTGAGAAATGGTGTTTGAGTTAAGTACCTATGCTTTCAAGGTAAGCAGTACCAACCTAGCTATCTCTACTGCCCACACACCTGTTTAGCCCTGGAGGCTTGTCTATGTCACATGGGTCTTGATAGCTCGGTGGATGAGACATAAATACTGAGACTCAGAGTCCCTGCAGTCATTCAGAAGGCAAATGACAGAGCAAAAGTATAGCAGGGTCACTCTCTGTTTACCTTCAGCCTCTACACTAAGTCACCACATTGGACACTTTCAAGACATGAACACAGCAGTCTTGCGTCTGCCTGGCACCGGGCAGACATTTTAACCTCAGCACTGCTCACTAGAGCTGTCAGATGCTTCTTGTATGATGTTTAGGAACATCCTCTGCATCCCTAGATGTCAGTGATCCAACTGCCATGTATCACAACCTAAACTGTCTCAAGATACTGCCAGGTTACTTCTAGGGAAAGATGACACTTGGTTGAGCTTTATTCCTAAAGTTTTGCCAGAACTCACAGCAGCCCCAGGAGGGAGGAGCAACATCCCCAAGATGCAGAGGAAACAACAAGGGCAGGTAGATGGCTCAGTAGGGAAAGGCACTTGCCACAGAAGCTTGACTAATGGAGTCCCATCCCTAGAACCCACAGAAAGGCAGAGGGGAAAACTGACTTCGCATTAAGTTGTCCACTGGCCTTCACACAATACACCATGGCATGTGTGTCCCCCTAAGTAATAATTAGAAAAAAAAACGGAGGCTCCCTAAAGAACATACCAGTGGCAGGGAGGAAGCTGCAGATATGGCTTAGCTGTTGTATTTTGAACCCCACATAGTAGGAATTCTAGAGTTGGATGAACTCAACAGATCAACTTTTTACACTTTAAAGTGAGGACCCTAGGTCCAGCATGGGTCATGGCTGAGTGCCACCACTGGTCACCTGCTGGCCCCACAGTGCAGGGACTTGGGATTCAGAGAACTGCTTTGCCCTCTGGCCTTCCCTCCTCCTGGAACTAGACAGTTGTTTGTTTGTTTGTTTGTTTTTTCTTTTATTCTTCTTCTTTGTTTTGGTTTGAAGACAGGGTTTCACTCTGCAGACCAAACAAGACTTGAACTCATGATGTCATCCATGCTGGCCTCCGATTTGTGGTAACTCTCCTGATACATTCTCCTAAGTGCTGGGATCACAGGCATGAGCCACTGCTTGGCTTCTGAGGACAATGAGGACACAAGAAGCACATAAGGGCTTACTGTTTTAATAAGTCCCCCACAGGCTCACGTGTTCGATGGGGGCACTGTTGAGGAGCCTCTAGGAGGTGAAGCCTGGCTGTAGGAAATAGGACACTGAGGGCCAGCCTTGAAAGTGTTGGCCACCTCTGCTCTCACCATAATGGACTAGGTTCCTTGAGACCATGAACCAAACGCACCTTTTCTCCTCCTTAAATTGTTTCTGACAGACAGCAGGACACAGCAGTGAGAAATATAACTAATACCAATATAGTTAGGAAGTGTGGTTTCCCCTGTGGGAGGAAGTCTGTCTCCTTCCTGCTTGGTGGGTTTTGCACCCCATCCTCAACCCTGATGCCACCACAAACCTGTAAGTCCAGAAACTTAGGGCTGTTACTAAAGACTTTTGCTCTCCTAAGGACTCATAGCCTGTGTCAACAGGAATCTTGGGACAAACCAAGGCTGTCGTTAGAGGGACCTGGAGTCTGAGCAAGCACCTGGTGTCACAGAGATTAAGCTACCCTGTCCTCACTTGTAACCAGTGTTTGTGGCTTAATCCCTGTGATACACTCAATGTGTGTATTCCTGGAGGTCAGGAAGGCCACAATGGAAGTCCCACGTATCCATCCCTTAAATACCAAATTCTCAACCCATCCATCACTGCTGGTCTCTTGCAATCTATGAGACCCGTGGAAAAGGACATGCTAGGCTATAGACAGAGGTGGTTTCCTTGGGGAGCCTGTCATGGGCATCCCAGAGCAGGTATAGATAGCTCTATTCAAGCTTAGTGTTACCTATGCCCCCTTTAACAGGCTCGCCTGTCCCCTCTCAGGAGATCACTTTGTTTAAAGTCACCCCACCCCAGTACTCTCTAGCACAACACCTGGACAGCCCGCTTCTGCATCTATCTCTGTGGGTCTCCTCAGTCAGTGGCCAGGCTCTGTGAGGGTGGGGGTCTCAACTGCTGCATTTATTGCTCCTTCTGTTTCAGGATGCCAGTCAATCTTCACCAAATGAATTAGCCTGTGATTTATGAAGACACCAACTGTGCACTGTCAAAGCTCATACGATTTAAGGACCAACTAGGACAAGTACTGACACATGATCCATGCCATGCCACCAGCTGGGAGACAGCTTTATTTCAAAGGTAGCAGGCTAGATACTTTGTAGATAGATGCCACCGAGACATTGACAGTGTAGCGGCAGCATACATATTCTTCCCACACCCTTGTTCTGGGTGTCTGTCGAGCTAGCTGCTTTACTGCCTTTCTCCAGTGCTCTATCTCTTCATCTGATGAATGTACATCAAGGTATATATGAACATTTGAGGTCCACCTGGGGAGATGCTGAGGCACTGATACAGCTACATATAGGGAACAGAGCAGACAGGTCTCTCAGCCTTGGGAGCCTTTGCCCTGCCTGCTGGCCTGCTTTCACTTCCCAATATCTCCAGGCAGAGGGATTCATGGTGCACTGCTAGGAATCAGGGGAGATGAGGCCAAGAAGTGACTGCTACTACAAAACAAACCCTGGTTGAAAAGCCTTGTATACATTGAATGTTTTTACACATATCTACATATGTGTGTGTGCATGTGTTTAAGGATTTAAACACATGAAAGAAGCAACAAAAGGAACTGGGGATACTGTCTCACAGATTATCTGGGACCCAGAGAAATGGGTTTGAGAGTGTATATATGCTGTATGTGTATGCATTTATGCCTCTGAATAGATTATGTGTATGTATGGAATATGTGAGTGTATGTTTCTGGACAGATTATTTTGCACATGCATGTATTATGTGTATATATGTGTGTGTGTGTGCCTATGAATAGACTGTATGTAAGTATATGGATTATGTGTTTACACGCATATTTGTCAACAGATTATGTGTGTGCATGCATGTTTATGAATAGATTATGTGTGTATTCATGAATGTCTGGGAATAGATTATATGTGCATGGATGTCTGTAAACAGATTATGTATGTGTATGTATGTATGTGTATGTGTGTATATGTGTGTGTATCTGTGTGTATGTGTGTTTGTGTATGTATGTGTGTATGTGTATATGTGTGTATGTATGTGTAAATATGTGTATATATGTGTCTGTCTGTATGTGTGTGTATATGTCAGTATGTGTGTATGTATATGTATGTGTATGTATATATGTGTATGTGTGTGCATGTATGTGGATGTGTGTAGGGCATGAAGGTAGAAAGGAGACTAAGAGGGGAGGATGAGATCTAAAGGGAGGGGAACAAGAGCAGGTGATGAAATCTTTATAGCAGGAGAGAAGGTTGCTTGGAGTGACAAAGAGGACCAGCAAGGGGGTGGGGGAATGGGAAGATAGTGGGGGAAGGGTTGGATAAGAACAGGCATAAAGACACATGAATGCCATCATGCATATGAAAATATATAATATATAAGGAAACCCTTTTATGCTAATTAAAATAATTTAAAAGAGTCCCTGGGGGCTGAAGAGATAGCTCAGATGCTAAGGGTGCTGGCTGCTCTTACAGAGGACCAGAGTTTGGTTCCCAGCCCCACACAGAGGCTTGCAACCATCCATAACTCAGGGGATTTGACGCCCTCTTCTGGCCTCTTTAAGCATACACATAAGGAAACATATGCATACAAAGCTCATATTAAAAGGTCCACGGTGAAAAACAGTATGGATGATCTGACGTCATCCTTACAAATGCATGCCTATTCGTATCAGAAGGGTGTGGAAGAAACCCTGATTTGTACCTGTGTGACCTGTGAATAGCCACACACCCCACAGGGCCAAGCAGACACACTGGACAGACTGAGTGACCCAGAAGGAGGCAGCAGTGATTGGTGGCAAGTACCTGTTTAGGGGATACTGCCTGGAACACAGCTCAGTCTGTCAGATATACTGGGCTCTCCCAAGATACCAGAGGACTTCCAGACTTAGGGTTTATAAACATGTGGTCAGTTACTGCCTATAACATAGGGCTAGAGTTCCCCAGAATCAGGGTTCCTTCTTCAGGACACCACCAGCTCCGTACTCATGTGTCATGGGCCTTATCTGCACCCACTAGTGAGAAGGAGTTTAGGGCTTTGGATGTAGAGAACTGGCTTCATAGTGGCTGTTTTGTACCTGACCCAGAAGCCCCATTTTGTCACACAGAGCTACAGCAATATGATTCACTAGGTCATATGGAGGTGAAAACTCAGAGCCCCTGAGTCTTGTCAAAATGAAACCATCTAGTCCAAATCTCCTGTACATGCAGCAGAGTTGGCACTGGTTACAAGTGAGCTCTCCTCTTTGCCTCCCCACAGCATGCCAAGTGGTATTCAGGATCTCTACAGAGCTGGTGACTTCAGACTAGAGCCTGAGTCCTAGGGATGAGCCCATCAGATGAACCTAAGCCCCAGAAGAGAGCTTGTCCAAGCCCTGCAGATATGAGCCCAGGACCCAGGGAAGAGCCGAGTTCTGGAGATGAGATCAACTTTGGGGACTCACTCCTGCACCAAGGCTGCCCGCTTCATACCTCCCCAGCTCTGCTGATTGAATGTTCTGCTCTGCTGTCAACAGCTAGAGGATGACCATCTCCTGATTCACTCCAGGAGGCAATTTTCATTTTGAACATACTTATTTCCCCAAAGATACTTATTGCATTCCTGGAAATATCAGCAACAGGCTCCACATTAGAGTCCCTTAAGCAGAGCTAAAGGTTGTTCTCTGTGTAAGCACAGTGGCATTTGTTTCTGGATTTGGTTCATACCTGGATTCCATAGGCTGAGAGATGAATTCTTTGTCTCTAGAAAATGGAGCAGGTGTGGCGTAGTTCTCCCAACACATTGCTGCTCATCCACCTGAGATTCTTTGTTGGTCCTTCAACATCTCCTATGCCCCACCCACTCCTGGCTCTGATCAGTGGCATCCTCTGTTGTTTGCGTCTCTGAATTCATCTCAGAGGAAATTTAGGAGGTCTCCTGCCCTGTATGCTGAATGTAGTGGATGATGATGATTATTTTATTTTTTTTCTGAGATTTTATGTATTAGTGGCACGAGTTAATGCTGTGTTCTGAGCCTGACAGAGGCATTCCTTGTATAGAATTTAGAAGCAATGTTCTTAATGGTAAATATATTTCAGTTTAATTTGATAAGTAAATAAATATAGGAAGAAAGAAAAGAGAGGAAGGAGAGAAGAAAGGAGGGAGGAAGAGAGGGAGGGAGAGACACCGGAAGGCTGGAGCCAATCCCACCAAGCCCACATACCTTGATGACATTCTCGTCCATGGACTTGCACTCCACCAGCTCTGAGATATCCCTCAGGGTACTGTTCTCCTCCACCGACACCACCCTGACAGGCATGGCCACCGTCTTCCCCGTGAGGACAGCTGTGTTCAGGAGTTCAGTGTCCTGTCAGAGAACCAGACACACCATGTCAAGGGACAGTCTCCTTTCTGCTGGTGCCAGGCGATGCTTGGGGATGCTCCTGAGGTAAGCACTGGGCTGTTCCTGTTAGACACACTGTGGCACTGCCCTTAGGAATTGCATCAGAAGAACATTCTTTGGAATAACAATAAAGAACATATATTCTTTTTAGTATTTCAGAGACCCAGTAGGGTTGCACAGCAGCCAGGTGACAAGCAAGAGAAGCCAATGTGGAGTACTATAGGAAGAAAGGTACCAAGCTCAGTTGACTAATGCCTATCTCCACCTTCAAAAAAATGCCCAGAGCCTGTGAACATATCTCACATGGGGTGGTGGTTAGTTTTGTCAGCTTGACAGCCTGGGAAGAGGAAACCTGGAAAGAGCTGCCCCCATCAAACTGGCCTGTGGGGCGTTCTTGATCTATGACTGATGTGGGAGGGTCCAGTCAACTGTGGATGGTGCAATCCCTGGGCAGGTGGTCTTGGAGTGCCTTAGAAAGCAGACTGAGCAGGTACAGAGGAGCAAGCCAGTAAGCAGCACTCCTCCATGATCTCTGCTTCAGTTCCTTCCTATAGTTCCTGCCCTGACTTTTCTCAGTGATGGAGTGTGACTGGAGATTCATGAGCTGAAACCAAACTTTTCCTTCTCAGGTTTTTGATCATGGTGATTATCATAGCAAAAGAAAACATTGTAGAACACCTGGGAAGAGGGACTTTGCAGGTAGGATGAAGAGGCACCACTTCTTGAGGCCACCCCAAGAATCCTAGACCCTGAAGAAGGAAGACTCATGAGGGTCAGAGGAAGC
>JADRCH010000234.1:2012635-2019639 GCA_019843965.1 Rhynchomys soricoides
CCTCTTTCTGAATGCATGCCATCCTATTGGTTACATGGGATCAAATAGGACCTCAGGAATCCCGGTGTCAGAGCCTCACAGAGGGTGTGAAGGTGTTACCACCACCCAGAGGCTTCAAGCTACACAGTTGTGTCTTTGCTATCCTGTCCCTGCCCCCACTTCCATTATACATGAGGTAACTACTCTGCTTTGCTAAAAAGAATTAGTACCAGGCATGTTAAATTACTCCTGTCCCTTGGAATTCTGGAAGAGTCTGAGGCTCCCAAGAGAGATTCCCATGTGATTTGTACTCACATCAATTTCTCTGTCTATTTCTGGACAAATTGCATTTTTACCTTTTTGATTAAGAGAATAGAATCATTTTTGATGCATTAAGAAGTCTTAGGGGTGAAAACTCATTAATAATGACAGGGCAGTGACCAGTTGTACCTGGAGTGCTCATGCCTGGAGTATCTGAGGGGAGCACCCCGGGGTTCCCTGGAGAGGAGATTCTGGGTGTGAAAGAAACAGGGTGGATTATAATTCAGCTATGAGAAGTACCACGGACAGGCTTCCAGACAGACAAGGCAGAAAACATGGTAGCAGGTAAGAAAATCCAGATGCAGCTAACCTATAGGTTAGGAAGCCTATCCAGGGTGTAGCAGGGACTATGGCACAGATGAGTATGGGGTCTCCTGCCAGGAGACAGAACATTGTAGAATTATATAGAGGCTCTTCATGCTGTAATCACATGCATGACAGCATATTTCCAGTTAAGAGGCAGGTTCGGGGTGTCATCATCCAAGCAGGGTGCACCCTGGTCTTTCAGGTCCAGCAGGTCTCTGATGGTTAGATGTCAAGATCAGGAATCACTGAAGAATCCAGGCTGGGAGGGGTCAAGGGAATCACAGAAGAGCTACAGAGCCAACTAACCTGGGTCCATAGGGGCCTACAGAGACTGAACCAAAGAGCATTCATGGGCTGGACGTAGGCTCCCTACACATATATAGCAGATATGCAGCTTGGTCTTCATCCTGGTCCCTAACAATTGGAGTAGGAGGTTATCTCTCACTTGGACTATTGTTGCCTGCCTTTGGATCCCCTTTCCCTAGCTGGGCTGCCTCATCTGGCCTCAGTGGAAGAGGATATATTTAGTTCTCATGAGAAGGTACCAGATCAGGTTGGTACCAAGAAGGGTGGCCTCTCCTCCTCAGAGAAGGGGAGAGGGCAAGGGGAAGGAGATGAGACAGAAGGAGAGGAGGGAGGGGCACCGTGATCGGGATGTATAGTGAATAAATAAGTAAATTGATATGAAAAAAAAATCCAGGCTGGATGGCCACAGTCACCTAGGGCTGAAGCTATTGGGCTCCCCTATGACCACCTCGGGCTGAGGTATCTGTATTTGGTGCCATTTAATGGTGCTGGGGCTGGAGCAATTCCACGAGCAATCAGGTCTTTGTCTGACCTTGCTGTTCCTGTGCTGGTTCATTCTTTCCTTGCACCTTCCTCTGAGGAGCTTTTTGTCTTTGAGGGATGTTTCTAATGCTTTCTCCAAGATTCCTGAAGATGAAACAAAACTTATACCCTGTTGTGAGGGATCCACATCCTTCATCTCCGTCTTTTTTTCTCCAGCGAGCATCTTATCTTCTAGGACCCCCTGAATGATCTCACTTACAACAAAGGTCCTCTCTGGATGCAGGAATGGATGAGTTTCAGACCCTTGCAGTTCCTACAGGTTGTCTAAGGAGCTGAGATGATCCCAGATATTAGCTGATGCCAGATAGGACCTGAAGCCCCACATATTGGCTGCACTTAACCTCAGATACATTCATGTGGAAATATCAGCTCACTGTATCGGGCTTGTGGCCAAGCCTGGCATGAAAGAGGTATACCTCTACACTGAAGCTTCTCCACTTGCCTTAGGGTCACCTTCTATAGGCCCTTGTCATCTGAGTCATCCTCACCATCCATATCAGCCTTCCTCATGGCTGCCAGAGAGTGTCAAGTGCCCAGATTTCTCCCTTTATAGAGACAGCAGCCACCGGGCCAGCAGTACTCATTAGCAGGCTTTACCTGAACTTGATCTCATGACCCCATTTCAGACTCACAAGTGCTGAGCCTTATGACTTAGCATCTTCTGGGAACAGATGTCTACCCGCTCTCTGCAGAAATATTCCATATGAGTTTTCATTCAGTACAGCTCATAAAAAGGGAGGTGGCGGTGTTATTACCATGGAGGAAACTGAGTTCTAGAACACCTCATCTGGCAACCACGCCATCATCTCGAGGTCTTTCTTTGTGCTAAACAGCACCCCTGCCCAGCTAATGCTGAGCTAAGCCAGCTGGCCATAGCCACAGCTGTGAGGGTACCAGTGTCAGAGGTCTTCATTTCTCTGGGAAGTAGGACTGACTGAGGTTGAGAAAAGTTCTGGGTAAAGTCAGGTCATTACACAGATTTCTCAAAGGTGAATCATCTCTTTATTCTATGTCATCTGCATTGATGACATTCGGATAACCCTATGTATTTATAGATTGTTTTATCTACAGTGGGGAAAGCACATCACTTAAGATACCATCCTCTCTTCCAGTGTTGTTTTAGGGTAATTTCATAAAGCCACCGTGGTCCCAGAGGGCTCTGTCAGGTTCAGAGGCTGGAAAGAGATCAACCTGACCACGAGCCAGGCATCTCACCCTGATCCTCTGGACCCAGGATGTGCTGTGCTCATAGCCACACAGGAGCCTTCTCCCTCTACTATGAATGCTGCTTTTTGTGGCATCCAGGGCTCAGTGTTCTGTGACTCTGAGGACTCCGTGTTCCAAGAGCAAGCATTCCTAGACAGTGTCTTGTTAAGCGTGCTTCTGTCCACTGGCTGCTTTTCCAGCCCCATCTCAATGAGAGACTCTCCTGCCAGCCCTTACCAGCATAGATCCTCTTTCTTAGATCTTGTTTCTCTTCCAATTTGAGGGCCAGGATCAATAGTATGCTGTGAGGTGGGTTTGTCTCATGTCTCATTCAGGGGAACAGGTAAGCATCCTTGTGTGTGACCAGTATAGCTCCCAACACTTATTCTAACCCCAAGCCTGTAAAAACTCCCATTCAGAAGCATCGCAGGATGGTAGCCCATCCCCCAGTCAGTAAGGACTCCCATTCAGGAACCCACTGGGATGGTAGCTGCTCTCTGTCTTCTAGCCTGGGTGGCTGGATCATATTTCAAGAGCCCCATGTTCCACACAGTAGATGGGGCAAGCCCTTTAATACCCTAAGGAGAAGACCCTGTTCTTATCCTGTTGGCGTGTCACATCTTCCAGAGTCTCTGTCTCCCTCTACTTCTTTCTGTACTTTCTTAGCTCCTTGACTTCATCTCTTCACACACCTCATTCCTCTTATGTGGAATACTGTCCCCTCACATAACCCCATGGTTCCAACCTGGCTTCTCTGTACTACCTATGTACAGAACTGAGTGGTAATACTAAAAGATGCCTAAGATTAGCAAACACTTCTGGGTGTGTCTGGGAGGGAGTTCCTAAGACCTTAGATCCTGAGGCCTCTGATTGGTTGACATTAATTCTTGGATGGATTCACAGTCTGATAACACTGTGAGAGGTGAGGACCAGTTGAGGGAAGTAGGTCATTAGGAGTCGTGTCCTTGGGATGGGTCCTGCTCCCCTTCTTGTTTCTTTGTCTCTGCTACTTGTCTGGCAGGATGTGAGCAGCTGTCCTCTATCACTCATGCCTGCTGCCATGATGTACTGCCCAAGTCCATGGGGGCTCAGTGGCTGTGCTTGAGCCCTCAAATGTAAGCTAACAATAGCTCTGTCCTCTCTTGCTTGTGTGTTTGTTTGTTTGTTTGTTTTAGTCAGGGATTTGGACATAGTCACAAGAAAAATAACTAACAAGGCAGCTATGTTTTCCATAGTTCATCAGTTTTCTATTCATATTTGCAGCCGTGCCTGTCTCCTTCTGAAAGCAAAACTCCACAGAAGGGTTCTTTTCTCCTCCTCCTGTTTCTCCTCCTCCTCTTCTTCCTTCCCTCCTTCTTCTTTGTTTTCCTCCTCTTCCTCTTCTTTTTCTTCTTTCTTTTTCCTCTTCCTCCTCCTCCTTTTCTCCCCCCTCCTCCTCTTCTTCCACCTCTCTGCCCCCACTTGCTGTTCTATTCTGAGCACCCAAAACAGCCACTGCTGAAGAACTCTGTACTACAGACATTGATAAGAAGTAGAAAAACAGAAACTGTCTATAAGTCTTTCTAGTTTGAATTTACGAACATACCTAGAGGGCTGCAGCTGTAGCTCAGTGGGCAAAGCACTTGTCTGGCATACACAGAGCCCTGAGTTCAAACCTCTAGCACCTCATAAGCCAAGCATGGAGGTACTTACCTGAAATCTAGAACTTGGGAGGTGGAGGCTCATATGGTCAGAGTCATGCTTGGCTATGCAGTGAGCTTAAGACTAGCCTAGGATACCTGAGATCTGATAATTTGGGGCTTAGCCATCTTTGAGGGCCCTGGATTAAGGACATGGCCCTTGGTTGGCTTCCTGGGTCTGTATGTGTCACCAAAATCCTGGAAGGGGCTGTTTTTTCATGGTTCCATCTTTGGAAGTGAGGCCAGGGCTTGGATCAAGGACCATAGTCCAAAAGTAAAATGAATGGTATGGAGTGACAAATTGTGAGTTTGATTATTAGTCATGAGTCCCCTCAAAGCTCCAACTTTGGCTTCGGAGGTAGGTGATACAAACATTTTACAATGGCAGTGTCTGGTGGAGTTATCAGGGTCACTTGTAGACAGCAGGGATAATTTGAGCCTGCCTACTATTCCAATGGCTTGAGAGTCAAAACTTGGAACTGACATGCTACAGGTCTGCATGCTAACATCATTCTGATTGGTTGGTGCTACTATCTGTTCTGTTCTGATTGGTTGGAGCCTGTATCACTCCATCTGGCAGATTTTGAATATTATTTATTTGTACTCACGTGAGTAGGAAGTTTCAAGCAATCAGCAGATTTTCTTTGCTATTATTAGGGTGACTTCTAAGTGATCCCCCTAGTTTGTTGTAAATAACTCAGTAAAGATATGTGTGTGTGTGTGCGCGCACACGCATGCGTGCACAGACGAAAGGTTTATATTAAGTGTCTTCTCAATTGCTCTTGGATATACTTTTTGAGACATAGTCTTTCTGGTCTGAAGTTAGGCTGGCTGGCCTGTGAGCCCAGCAATACTCTTGCCTCCACCTCTTCAGTGCTGAGATTACAAGTGTACACTACCACACCAGCTTTTTAGGTAGTGCTGGGAAGGCGAACTCAGGTCCACATGCTTGTACGGCAAGCACTTCACTAACTAAGCCAGCTCCTAGTAAAAATATTTGGTAAAAATTGCAAAGAGCTTCATGGGCTTCCTCAGGTACTTGGATAGTCGGGATAGAAAAGAATCACCCTTGCACACAGCGACCTTCTGGGGTCTAGGCACACACAGCATTTTGCACTGTGTGTATTCATCACAGGGAGTTAAAAGCCAACTTCATTCCTCCCCGTCCTGTAACTTTGTATTTGTGCCAGCTACCACTACTGGAGGAATGCAGAGGCCCGACAGCAAGCCACTTACCCATCCTTTCCAGGGAGTTGTGGCTGATCTCCAAAGGTAGCTGAGCAAATTTCCCTCCCTCCCTGAGGACATATGCTAACAGCTCTGAGGGCCTCACAGCCACACAGCAATAATTCCAGGTCCTAGCTCTGTGGGGAAACCCAACTCCCATCTCATTTACTTCCAATTTATTCATGGTACAAAACTGGGGTGCGGGAGCAAACTTAACTTAGCTGTCAATTTGCTTCTAAGGCAAGATGGAGAATCTATTCTAAAGTGTGCATTTAAAACAAGAAACAATTCAATTTTACTAGGCACCATCTACAAGGTCCGGAGTGGCAACTCAGCTATTAAACAAGCCACCCTCTGGGGTGGCACATAGAATAAGTTGCATAAACATCTCCAAGGAAAGTCAGTCACTTCACAAGTTTGCTAAGAAGTGCTTGAGAAATACGTATTTTATTTCAGTAAAGTTGTAGATTTTTGCACTTCTTAATTACATGGACACTGCTGCTACAAACCAAGTGTGTTTTCCCTATGGTCTTAAAGTGGATCCAAACTTTGTGATGTCATGAGGAAGAAGGAACCAGGGGTGCCTGCTTATAGCCCTCTGACTTGCATGGGGAACAGGATGGAAAGCACACCTCTATGTGTTCATCCCTAGGACACTTGCCTTTTTGAAGCCATGGGGAAGAGTCTATCCCAGGTCCCTTGCACCTAGGGATTGGGAGTACAAATGACGTAGGCCCTTTCTGGTCCTCCTCTTGTCTGTCTTCTCCATCCTCTCTCCCTCTCTTTCCTCCTCTTCTCTCTCCTCCCATTTCCTCTGTGTGTGTTTAGAAGAACATTTTTATCAATAAAGGTGATCAGAGCCAGGCATATCATGCTGGGCAGTCTTTACAAACTTAACACAGACTGGGAAGTCACCTGGGAAGAGGGAGCCTCAGTTTAGAAATCACCTCCTTCGCATAGGTCTCTAGGCTTTTCTGTGGGGTATTTTCTTTATTGATGATTGATGTGGGAGGGCCCAGTCCATGTGGGTGGTGCCACGCCTGTGTAGGTGGCCCTGAGGTGTATAAGAAAGTAGGCTGAAAAAGCCAAAGAGCAAGTCAGGAGCAAGTCAGAGCAGCATTCATTTGTGGCCATTGCTTTAGTTCCCATCTCCAGCTTCCTGACTTGAGTGCCTGCCCTGACTTCCCCTGACGATAGACTGTGTGACCTGTAAGAAAAATGACTTCTTCTTCCAAGTCATCAGTTTTGGACAGTTTTGTTTGTTTGTCTTGTTTTTGTTTCTGTAGGCAGGGTTTTTCTGTGTCCTGGAAGTCACTCAGTAGACCAGGCTGGCCTCAAACTCACAGAGATCCACTTATTTCTGCCTCCTGAGCACTGAGATTAAAGGCATGTGGCACCACATGGGCTTGGACAGAGGTTTTATCACGGTGGCAGAAA
>JADRCH010000234.1:2019649-2030924 GCA_019843965.1 Rhynchomys soricoides
CTTGAGAAGGAGAGGGAGGAGGATTTCTACAAGATTTAGGCCAGCCTTATTGAGCTCTAGTGTGATACCCTGCAAACAGATGTACAGACAGAGAGACAGACACAGAGAGCTTTCTCCCCATTTGTGGTATGCAGATAAAACAGTAATCTGGTGAAGGGCAAACTCCCTTTTTCTCTTCCCCCTATCTTTCTCTTTTTCTCTTTAACAATAGAGGTCCAGCACCCCCAGGATAGTGCCTTGGATCCTTAATCACATTCAGAACAAAGCCTGGGTCACATTCTGGTGGATAAATTATATCTGTGAATGTTCTGACATCTGGTGAGGTACTGGTCAGTTAGCTGGAGAAACATCCTGGTCTCTACACTAGACTCATGGGATTCTCCAGCTAGTCATACCCACATACAAGTCTAATGGATGGAAAGAAACAATGTCTCTGCCAGCAGCTCTAGCATTTCAAAGAGGATGGTAGCCAATGGGAGATGATTACAGAGTTGCGTGGGTTGGTGATGGCCAGCTGGGAGCTAGTGCTTGTGGGTTATCAGGGGAGTGGCTTTCCAGGCAACTTTCCTTGATGTTCTTAGAATCACACATAGATTCTTTATCATTTGAGGCTTTGGGCTCTGAACACAGAAAAGAACCCTTCTGAAGGATGGAAAAGGTCCTTCAGAATAGCTTAAGATGTGGGTGGGCTCAGGTATGGGGCAGGCTTAGGGGTGGGGATGGTTCAAGGTGGGGTAGGCTCAGATGTGGGGTGGGCTTGAGTGTGGCTGGACTTAGGTCTATGTGGGTTTGGATACAGGCTGGGCATCATGATGGTACTTGGGCAGCAGGGTCCACCACACTTGCTTGGGAGATGCCAACTGGTGTAAGTCAGATGGTTGAGGACTCCTATACCATGCTAATCAAGAATGGAAAGATCCAGCTGGCCCCATTTGAATGATGCCAGGTACTGGCTGGGTGGGCAGTGAGCCAGGTTTTTATGCAAGAAGCTGGCATGGGATTGAGGAGCTTACAGCTCTATGCTCTACCAGACACTGTGGATGGTGGCTCCCAAGGCTCTGGAGAGGGTCAGAGGAAACTCCTGGCTCAACAGTCTGTCAAGACCTTTGGACTGCCCCAACTGTACTTCAGCAAAGGCCAGGAAGCTCCCATGCCTCATAAAGCTCAAGAGACTCATTTCCTATTTTAGCATTGACTTCCTAAATCCATCCTGAACTACAGAATACAACCTGACCATACCAGTGACAGACCAGCATCTGACACGTAAACAACCATTACCACCCCCTAGTGGCAGAGATGGGAAACAGCGCATTGTGCAAACAGACCTTTTATTTTTGAAAAATTTTGACAATTTCCTACACATGTGCAACTTTATTGCTATTGTATTTACCCTGATTACCTTCTATTATCCCTCTTGTACCCCTTCCTACCCCTTTCTTCTTGGTGACCTACTATGCCTACATGGTAAGATTTACCGAAGATGCCACACACTGGATATAGAACACAGAGAAATCAGGCTGGAGCTAAGCTGGAAGTTTCTCTCCCTCTTCCCCTCCCCCTCCATGTCCCCCTCCCTCTCTCCCTTTCTCTCCCTCTTCCCCTTCCTCCTCTCCCCCCTCTCCCTCTCCCTTTCCCTCTATCTCCTTCTCTTCTTCTCCTCTCTTCCCTCCCTCCCTCTCTGTCTCTGTCTTTCTGTCTCTCTGTCTCCCCCCCTCCCTGTGACAGCCTTTCCCAAGCTAAAGCAAACGGCAGGCCACACAGCATACTCAATTAGTGGAGTGCAATTTATTCCCTGGCTCTGCTGTTCCTGAGCCCACTCCAGTGAAACACTGTGTCAAGAGGTGTCAAGATTTGCTTCCTGTAATGGGCCCAGGACAATGAACTTGAGTAACTTTGTGAAGCTTCACAGGTTTGCTGCTTCCTAGTCTTAGAATCTCTCATCTAGTCTTCCCATCTCTCAAAGGCTCTCCTGGGCCATTTCCAATTAATCTCTTCTCCAGCCCCAGGCAATCACTGACTGCTCCTGTCTCTGTAGTTCTGCCGGTTTTAGAAATAATCCCAAGAACACCTAATTTTTAAATGCCTGATTTCCCTCATCTCAGGTTTTTTAAAAAGTGCGTATGTGTGTGCACACATGTGCATGTAAAAGGCAGAGAATAACACCGGGTGTCCTTCAGGAAGCCATCTACTTCATTTACTGAGACAGTATCTTTCACTGGCCAAGAACTTGTCAAGTAGAGACTCTCCTGGTCTCCCCGCCATCCTCCACCCCTGAGATTATAGGTCTATGCTATCACAGCTGTTTCTGTTGCTGTTTTACTTTGTTTAATCTGGTCCTGGTCCTCACGCAAAATCGTCACCATTTGCATTATCTCCCCAGTACCTGCTTCCCCCCTCCCCCCAGGGGTGGGAAGAGGATGTCCTAGGTAGCCCAGGCTAGCCTTGACTTTGCAGAAATCCCCATGCCTCACCCTGCATAATTGTTTGAGGTGTGAGGCAATTGTTACAGGTGTGAGTTACCACTCCCTCCGAGCTTCACCCCAGTTCTTTAAAGGGCTCATTGACTGGCAGCGCTCTACTCTCCAGCTGCATGGCAGCTCAGTAATTCCTTCACTTGTGGAGGTGTACAGTATATACAGGTTGTGTGCTGTGTACTAATGCCTGCCTGCCCATCATGGGCAGCAGCTCTCATCCTCCAGGGTCCCCAGTCAACTCGGGGCTGTGCAGTGTGCACAGGTAACACAGGAAGAAACTGCCAAGCCAGTTTCTGATCACCCTTCCTAACTCTTCTTTCCACCATCAGAGCCTGTGTGCTCTCCTTTCTCCACACTGTGGCAACATGTGGTCTCACCTGCCTCTCCTGTTTTAGCTATGCCTGTGAGTGCTTTTCATTTTTAATTTTTGAGCTTTGCATTTGCCCGGAGACTAATGAAATTAAGCCCCTTTACTTCCCAAACATTTCAGA
Organism: Rhynchomys soricoides; assembly: GCA_019843965.1. Lineage (NCBI taxonomy): Eukaryota > Metazoa > Chordata > Mammalia > Rodentia > Muridae > Rhynchomys > Rhynchomys soricoides. The sequence continues at coordinate 2,022,615 of JADRCH010000234.1, forward strand.
TTTAAATTTTGGCTCATGTTCATTTTTTTGACATTCAGATTCCTTAAGCCATTATGTTAACACTGGATTTAATCTTTTTTTTTTTTAAACATATTTATTTCATGTGTCTGGGTGTTTTGTCTGCATGGATATGCTTGGGGCTCACATAGACCTCCTAGGACTAGAATTACATACAGCCCTCTTGTGGGTGCTGGGCCCTCTTGAAAGAACAGCCAGTGCTGCTAATCACTGAACCATCTCTTCAGTCCCTAAATTTAATCTTTATGTAAAGAGAAATTTTAAAGACTCAAACAACAGATGACAAGAGGACATTTTGGCTCATCACTAATGAGATAGGTAGGTAGATAGGTAGATATTAGATAGATAGATAGGCAGACAGATAGACAGACAGACATAAAAACAGACAGACAGAATGAACTTGGAGACAAAACTACTATATACCACTAGATATTGAAATTTGGGTCATGCAGGTACTATATCTCAATCCCTTTTAAAAAAAAAAATTATTGAGACAGGGTCTCACTAAACTGCCCAGGCTGGCCTTAAACTTTTAATCCTCCTGCCTCAGCCTCCTGAGTAGCTGGGATCACAGGTATGAGTCACTATTCCTGCTTGTAGAAGGCTTGCTGCAGAAAAAATAGTGGCGTATCTTTGCCAGCAGCCTTTGGAATTGCTTATTAGAAGTACTCAACTGTCCACACTTAGATAGTTTGGTGGAAGTAGAATTTCTTTTCCTCCAAAATTTAAAAGAGTCATCCATTGCCCATAACAATAGACACAGTTTGAATTTTGCGACTGGAGAGCACGCAGGCTCTGGCTGCTGAGGTTGCAGCCAGGCTGTGGTTTCCCAGGGAATTCCCCAGCTCTACCAGCTGCTCTCCTCTGTTAGCTTTTTACATTCCCCTTTCTTGTTAAGGAACATGTCTCCAGGGTTCCTGAGAGATCATGCTGCCAAACTATGAGGTACAGACAACAGCAGCACCCTAAAACTGCCCCCTCCCTGTCACCGTCCAAAATGGAGTTTGGAATTCAGATTCATCAAATCTTTCAGGAGTTAGGGGAAACATTTCCTAGCTTCCTGCAGCCCAGCTCCAGTTTACATTAATGTTGAGTACAAGCAGTACACCAGTGTAAAATCTCCCATCTTACAGAGAACCACACTATTTTAGACAAATAAGAGCCCAGGGATAGGAAGAGATCATGCCTCTTTCCTGCAAATGCTTAAGGACAAGGAACTAGTTTGTGGGCTCTGTGGCTCCTGAGAATCAGGAATTTCTCTGAGGACTGATAACGAGGGGCCTCCATAATGAGGTTGGAGATGGCAGCAGGCAGGCTCTGGCATCTGTGATAACCCACTTAATGTTTCTTTAAATTAGCATACAAGACTTCATATGACAATTCTGAGCAAAAGGTTTTCAGTTTCCATCCTCCCCAAACCCCTGCTGCTGGTTCTCCCTGTAACCCTCTGTCTCTCTAATTTTTTCATGCCCCATGTGACCTCATACCCACTCCTGGTTTTTACCCATAACCCACTGAGTTCAATTAATGCTGGCCACAAACTCATAGGTGTGGGGGCATCCATGGTAACATAAGCAAGCCACCAGTGGGCCTCATACACCAAAGAAATGCTCCCTTTCCAAGAGGCAACCGACTACCAATGGATCCCTTATCATTTAGGCTTTGCTCACATTTACACACACACACACACACACTCTTTCTTCTCTCCTGTCTGTCTCTGTCTCTCTCTCTGTGTCTGTCTCTGCTTCTGTCTCCCCCTCCAGGCTAGAATTCCCATACCCCATATGAAAGAGAGCATGTATTTTCTGACATTCTAACTTGGTGTTATCTTGATATTACACTTCCCATGTCCATCCAGCCTCCTGAAGGTTTTGTAGTGATGAGTGATGATTTACAGATGGGTGATGTCTCAGTGTAGAATGTAAAGTCCTCTGTGCATGTGCCCAGAAGTGCTTAGCTGGGTCACAAAGGAGCTCTGGTTTTAATTGGGGGGGAGGGGCATTCTCCCAACTGAGTTCCACAATGACTCTATTAATGCATGCCCATTAGTGACTAAGAGCTCCTTTATCCCCACATTCTCTCTAGTGTTTGTTCTTAGATTTCTTCACATCAGCCACTTTGACTGGGATAAGAGAGTATCTCAAAAGAGTTTTAATTTACATATCCCCAATGACCAGGGATGATGATCCCTTAAAATAAAACCAACTTATTACCCACTTGCTTTTCTTCTTCTAAAAGCTGTCCGTTTCATTTGCCATTTTGTTGTTGTTGTTGTTGTTTTGTTTTTTTCGAAACAGGGTTTCTCTGTGTAGCCCTGGCTGTCCTGGAACTCACTCTGTAGACCAGGTTGGCCTCGAACTCAGAAATCCTCCTGTCTCTGCCTCCTAAGTGCTGGGATTAAAGGTGTGCACCACCACTGCCTGGGTTGTCATTTTGTTGATTGGCAGGGTTCTTTTGGGGAACAGAGGATGTTTAAAACTTTCAGTTCTTTTAAAATTCTAGATATTCGTGCCTCTGTCTGAAATATAGCTGGCAAAGATTTTCTCCCATTCTGTGGGCTATTTACTCTGTTGGCAGTTTTTTCCTGTGAATCTTTTAAATTTCATGATGCCCCATATGTAGATCTTGGGGCTGGTTACTGTGATGTTGGACTTTCAAGAAGAAAGTTCTCGACTCCACCCATGTCTCGAAGAACATAACTTATGTTTTCTTCTACCAGTTTGTGTGTTTCAGGTTTTAGATAAGAGTCTTCAATTTACTTTAAGTTGATTTTTTGTATAAGGTGAAAGATATGCTTCTAATTTCATTTTTTCCCCCTGCAGATGGACATCAGTTTTGCCAGCACCATTTGTTGAATAGGTTTTTCTACATTATATGCTTTTGATGCCTTTGTCAATAATAGCTGCCCCAGTTTTGTTGGCTTATCTCTGAGTGATCTCTTCTGTTCCATTGGCCAATCTGCTTTTATGCCGGTGCCAGATAATCTTTGTCACTATAGCTCTGTAGTGTAAGTTGAGGTCAAGTATTATGACATCCTCATCCACTTTGGCTCACCAGATTCTCACTTGTCTCTGCTTGGCTGGCCCCAGGGGAGAGTGCAGCCTATGCCTGGAAGCCAGGTCACCTGACTCCAGAAAAGCCTGTCACCTGACTCCAGCCAGAGCCTGTTACCTGCTAGGGATACATCAGTGCACAGTAACATGTCTACTTCAGCTTATGATTCTCATCTCTAATGGGCCCACTCAAGGATATTGTAATCACTCCCAGTACCCTGGCATCTTGCTTCGAGACGAGGAAGTAGCAACTCTAACCTTGTACCAGTTGTCTATGATTTCCATAAGTCAGCATAACCATGTTGGCCCAATTTGTACGAAATTATCCTCTTTTGACCCTACAGGCTACAAGTCTGCAATCAATGTGTGGAGGGCATGTTTTCAGCAAAGGCTCATGGGAGGATCCTGCCTTACCTGTTCCAGCTGCTTCTATTAGTCTGAAACCCTTGGCTCATGGACGTGTCCCTCCAATGCCTGTGTCTTGGGGACAGTTTTAAATCTTACAAGCACATGTAGCACTGGGTTTAGGGTTTGCCATTACTCAATGTGGTCTTGCCTTGCCCCTTGTATTTGTCTTGCCTGGGAAGACCTGATTTGCACATAAATCACAGCCACAGGCAGCATGGGTTAGGACTGGGACACATCTCTGAGGTACCCAACCGCCCCTAGGCAGCAAATCTTGCAAGGTGCTGGGAGAGACTGACTGTGGCTGCTCTGCTATTATAGAGGGAGATAAGGAATGCACCCAGGTGGCATGCATGAGGCTGGAATGAGGATGTGTGGGGTAGGGACAGGAACCCAGGAAGCTCCCTCTACAGGACGGATTCCTGCCAGGGGCTGTTGCATGGTTGCTGACCCTCAGAGCCTTTTGTGATCTTCTGTAAATTGATTTAACACCATGCCCTCTGAGAGCTGGACAGTTAACATGTACACTGGGCATGTCATCATCTCCTGCCTTCTTCCCTCTTCTCTCCTCCCTTCTTGTCTTTCTCTTTCATCCTCTTCCTCCTTATCCTCTTCTTCCCCTTTCCTCCTCCTTGCCTCCTATTCTTTCTCTCCCTTCCTTCTCTCCTGCCTCCTCTTCCTCCTCATTCCTTTCCCCTCTTATCTTTGAAACAAGATGGGATTCCTATGGCACATATCTAGTCAGTGCTCCTTAGGACTCACAGAGCTGTGCAGCCATCTCTGCAACGAGTATGGGCACATTTTATCACCCCATAGCTATTCTGCCTCCTCTGGTGGTCAATGCATCCTCCCCATCCTGGGCTGTCACTAATTTGTTCTCTGTATCGGTGGATTTGCTGATCCCTTTTGAGTAGGATGCTGGTTTTGAAACTCAGCCTTGCTCTAGCACATGCCTGCACTTCTTTTTCTTTTTCTTTTTTTTCCTGCAGGATGATTGCAGTGCTCTTGAGTGGAGTGGTACAATTACCCGGTAGGAATCATAAACCAAAGTGGCTGTATCACTGAGCGCTTTCTAAGATCCAAGCTCTGTTCTAATTACAAACATTATTTCGATGGAGATGCCTTCTGAGGTTGGATGGGAAAAACAAATGGATCCACTGGACCTGGGGGAAACCATCCCAAGTACTGGCTCAGTCCTGGCCCAATGAGGATGGGGTGCAGCCTCCACTTAGCAATGCTGATGACTACCTCAGGGGAGTGTGTGCGTGTGTGTGTGTGCGTGTGTGTGTGTGTGTGTGTGTGTGTGTGTGTGTGTGTGTGATTCCAGACACTCTGAAGCTTTCAAGAGAAACCAGGGATGGGTTTGGTGGCTCATACTTTCAATCCAAAGTGGCTGTAATCATAAATAAAGAAGGCAGGCAGATCTCTGAGTTTGAGGCCAGCCTGGTCTATACAGTGAGTTTGAGGACAATCAGGACTACACTCTTCCAATTGGTAAATACGGACAGCAGAATTCATCTTAAGGCAATTTAGACAAAGAATGACCAGATAGCTACCTTTATTCCTACAGTAAAGGCTTAAGGTAACCACACTGAGTTACACACATCTCTCTAGTGACCTCAGAGTCAAATGGGAAACCAAGGTGGCCAACTCACTCAGGTTCACATAGGTTGTCCTGGTCTTCAAACCAGAGGCCTCGTATCCCAGGAACCTCCTGAGTGCTGAGAAAACTGGAATGGTAGGTCCTGTGAGGTCACAATTGAGGATTCCATGCTTGAGGTATTGTGGCCACTCACTTGTGGATATAAACTCAGAGTGAATATTTGAACACACAAAGGAAAGAAGTTGGTGTCTTCAGTCCAATGAAATATTCTCTAGGGCAGCGGTTGGTTCTCAACATTAGGACCTCTTTGGAGGTCAAATGACCCTTTCACAAGGGTCACATATCAGACATCCTGCATATCAGACATTTACATTATGATTGATAGCAGTAGCAAAATTAGTTATGAAGTAGCAATGAAAATAATTTTATGGGTGGGGGTCACCATGACATGAGGAACTGTATTAAAGGGTTGCAGCATCAGGAAGGGTGAGAAGCACTGCTCTAGGGTCAAAGACGCCATTTTGTCTCCTCACTAATTAGAGTTGAGTTTTGATTGTTCTAAAAGATGATATCACCACTATGACCATGACTCCTGTCACGGGAACAGTTATCAGCATCACTGCTTTCATTCCCCCTGTCATCAAGATCATTGTCATCACAGGCACATCAGCATCAGCACCACCACCACCACCACCACCACCACCACCATCATCACCATGGCCACTACCATCACCAACATCACTAATATCATTAATACTTTTGATTTCATAAAGGTACTAAACTGGGTAGCTCTAATCTCCATATATTAAGCTTGCTAGTTTTTGCTCTGACTCTCTGGTTAGGCATTCCAGAATCACATAGCCACAGTTGCATGATGATGATGGTGGTCATGATGATGATGGTGATGGTGGTCATGATATGATGGTGGTCATGATGATGTCTCTGAGTAGGACTCTCTATGACAGACACTGACAAAGCTTGCAACAAAAGTATCTTTATGCACCATGAATGCATAAAGGCATTGCCTAACCTGTAGACTATTGAACTTATGTGAGAGAAGTAGGTGTGTGCAGCCTGTAATCCATTGGAGGGTTAGAAGGGCATCTAATCAATCTGTGAATCACCCTCCTCTATGCCAAGCCAAAGGAACAAACCCCTTGCTTGCTGTGCTGTGCTGGAAGCTTCTAATGGTTTGGGGAAAGGAAAGCATTCTCGTGTTTCCCATGGTGCCTCAGTAGGATCATTTTATAAATAATCTCAATTAAAAACCCCAAATTAGGGATGACATTTTCTTTCTCTGACTCTTACAGCTCCACCACGCCTGTCGAGATATGCCAGGCCGCAGAGAAATTAGGTCACTCAGAAGCAAGTATTTATGGTAAACTTGGCAACAGTCCCTGTAGGGGATTTCCACTTTGCCAACTGTGGAATTGGATGGGGACCCCGTGTTCAACCACAGTGTTTTCAGGAGCAGAGATAGCTGGGGAGAGATAGGAGAAAAGTTCCGGAGATAAGATCACAGGCTTGGCTTCAACAGGGATGTGGTACAGCATGCACACTCTCAGGACTGTACGTTCAGCCTCTTGGCTAGTCTCGGCTGCTGAGTCTGAGGAAAGACACTAAAGTCACACCCAAGTCAAGCCCCGGGAAGTCCCTGACCAGCTATATACTTTTTTTTTTGTTGTTTTAGATTTATTTGTTTTTTATGTATAAGAGCACTCTGTAATTGTCTTCAGACACACTAGAAGAGGGCATCAGATCACATTGTAGATGGTTGTGAGCTACCATATGGTTGCTGGGAATTGAACTCAGGACCTTTGGAAGAGCAGTCAGTGCTCTTAACCACTGAGCCATCTTTCCAGCCCCACCTATATACTCTTGACTGGTTGGCTTTACTTCCCTGAGCCTCAACTTTACCAGCTGAAAAATGGGAATAACACACCACACCTCGGGGAAACCAAGGGATCATCTACAGATGCTGAGAAGGAGCTCACACTAGGTGTCAAGTCATTATTTGTATGCGGGGGTGTAGGATGCAGGAAGAATGTCTACTAACTGAGGCGTATAAACAAAAGAATGAGAGACGTCTGTGCCCCATATGCACTGCAGCAATATGGTGACAACTGAGGTAGAGACAACCACAGTGTCTCCAACCACTGAATAAAGAAAAGCTGGTTCAGGAGTATGAAATACTATTTGGCCATGAAAATTAAAACGCTGATGTGGATGAACTTGGGGGATGCTACTCCAACAGACCAGATATAGAACAGATGTAGATGATTCCATTTATGGATGAATCTAGTATGGCCTCGACACAGAGGAGAAGGAAGATGTGGTTGGCAGAGATGCTACGAGAGGTGAGAGACCACAGGATACTTGTGGGTACACTTAAGACTTTGTTAAGAGGACATCCTGAGCTGGAGAAATGGCTGGCTCACAAAGTGCCTGCTGCACAACTGTAAGGACCTGAGTTCAAACCCTCAAACTCACTTTAAAAATCTGGGCATGATGGCACAGGTTTTTGTTTTTTTGTTTGTTTTGGGGCTTTTTGTTTGTTTTGTTTTTGTTTTTGAGACAGAGTCTTACTGCATAACCCTGGTTGGCCTGGAACATGTTTTGTAGACTAGGCTGGCCTTGAACTCATAAAGATCTGCCTCTTTATACTCTTTATACTCTGCCTCTTGAGTATACAGATTTGAATGACTACAGTGGCACACAATTATAATCCCAGGGCTTGGGAGGTGCAAAAAAGGAAGATCCCTGGGGCCTGTTGGTGATCCATCCTGGCCTGTTTAGTGAGTTCCAAGTCAGTGAGAGAGCCTGCCTTAAGCAATGAGGTACCTGGCTCCCCAGGAACAGACCTTGAGGTTGATCTCTGGCTTCCACATGTAAGAATTCATGTGTATATGTGCACACATGAATAAGTACACATAACATACACACTTAGGGGACACCTCATGTTAAATGTTCTATGTGTGCACAAGCAAAAACTTACAAAAAAAAGGAACAAAGTCACTACATCTTTTCCTATGACAAAACCTGGAATAGTCAACTTAATAGAAGGGAAGGTTGATTCTGGTGTTTGGTTTCAGAGATCATAGCCTCTCTCTCTCTCTTTCTCTCTCTCTCTCCTCTTCTCTTTCCTTTCTTCCTTTTCTTTCCTTCCTTCTTTCCTTCCTTTCTTTCTTTCTTTCTTTCTTTCTTTCTTTCTTTCTTTCTTTCTTTCTTTCT
>JADRCH010000234.1:2030934-2072535 GCA_019843965.1 Rhynchomys soricoides
TCTTTCTTTCTTTCTTTCTTTCTTTCTTTCTTTCTTTCTTTCTTTCTGTCTATCATTTTTAAATAGCCCATTTCTTTTGCCCCATGAGGAGGCAGGATTGTGATACATGGCTCTAAGAACCTGTTCACCTCATGGTGGCCAGGAGGCAAAGTGAAAGATGGGATGATGTGTATGATGAGTTGTCATTACCCCTTTCAAGAAGACTCTCATGTCTGGCCAATGACCTAACTTCTTTCCCTTAGGCTCCACCTCTTAGATCAGAAGTTCTCAACCTTCCTAACACTGTGATCCTTTAATACAGTCCCTCGTGTTGTGTTGACCTCAACCATAAAATTACTTCTTTGCCACTTTAGAAATGCAATTTTGCTATTATTATGAATCATAATGTAAACATCCAATATTCAAGATATCAGATGTACAACCCCTGTGGGGGCTGCAACCCACAGGTTAAGAAATGTCATCTTAGAGGTTCCATTACTCCCAACAGTGCCATGGCTGGTAAACATGCCACAGGAGAGCATTCATCCAAGCTGTAAGCAGAAACGAGTTCTGGGAGACAGTGGTATGTTTAGTACCTTGATTGTGGCAATATTTCCAAATTTATCGATTTGTGGACAATTTTTACTTATCTATTGTAATTCAGCAAAGTTATTTTTTAAACAACAGTGGTGAGAAAATCTGAATAAGCCCCATGTCTTAGTTACAGTTTCTATTGCTGTGAAGAGACACCATGACCACGGCATCTCTTATAAAGGAAAACTTTTAATTGGGGCTGGCTTATAGTTCAGAGGTTTAGTGCATTATCACCATGGCAAGAAGCATGTTGGCATGCAGGTAGACATGGCACTGGAGAAGTAGCTGAGAGTTCTACATCTGGATCCACAGGCAGCAAGAAGAGTGACACCAGGCCTAGCATGAGCATCTGGAACCTCAAAGCTCACCCCAGTGACACACTTTCTTCAAGAAGGCCACACCTTCTAATAGTGCCACTCCCTATGAGCCTATGAGGGCCATTTCATTCCAACCACCACATCCCATGCAGTTGGTGGAATGAAAGGCTAAGTGGAGCTTGCTTTTCCTGGAAATGGAGTGGGGCTGGGTGGAGGAGGGCAGGTCCAGAGGGGTTTCTGAGTTACAGTAGTGGATCTGGGGCTTCCACCCTCAGCTTCAATCTTTGCCAACATCGTTGGGGAGCCAGGCATGGCCATCAGAGCACAGCTTCAGAATGAAGTAGGATTCAGGTTGTGCTCTGGCTTCTTTAGGTCTCCTGAGAGGCAGCACCAACCTTAGAAGTGGCCTGGGCATTCCCATCATTGGACAGCATCCCATGGAGGCTGTGGGTGACCTGGGGTTAGTTCACATGAAGTCAGAGGCTTGTGTGTGACCTGGTGGGAGGTGACCACTCAAAGTGAAGGAGGAACTAGCCTAGCTGTATGTTTGAAAGGCAAAAAGAACAATTCTCCATAAACCAAATGAATGTGCTGATTTTGACCTTTTAAAACTCCTTGACAATACCCAGGTGTGTGTGTGTGTATGGGGGGGGGGAGGTCTCATGTTTCATCTAGTCATTCTTGCATTCATTTCTAGGGCAAAATACCAGGCTTAATTCTCATTAAAATCTGTACCCACCTAAGGTTCCCAGGAATAAAATTCTATTATCCATTTGAATGTGTTTGGTTTCTCCTTTCAAGAATGCTTATTATGCTGGGACTCTAGACAGCAGGGCTTCTGTGTCCTGGAGAACTTCTCCTCCCCTCCCCTCAGGACCTATACAGTGCTTTAGCTTAGCAGCTTGGCTTCTGGACTCTGAATACCACACAAGCACAGTCTGAAGCAACACCTCTATGGCCTTGGAAGTGTATTTTAGGTCTGCTTGCAACACATGCTGTCAAATTCTGTGTCTGAGTAATGAATGGCTCCCATTTCTGTGGTGGACTGCGCATCTTGCCCTGCGGTATCTATCAGGACAAAGGTAATGTGCTGGGCATCCATGATGGTAGCATTTGGGGAGGGACTGCACGTGGATTATGTACTGGTTCCCTGCTCAGTCTGGTTTGTAAGAAAGCTTTATCGCAGCTGGGCCGTGGTGGAGCACGCCTTTAATCCCAGCACTCGGGAGGCAGAGGCAGGTGGATTTCTGAGTTCGAGGCCAGCCTGGTCTACAAAGTGGGTTCCAGGACAGCCAGGGCTACACAGAGAAACCCTGTCTCAAAAAACCAAAAAAAAAAAAAAAAAAAAAAAAAAAAAAAAAAAAAAAAAAAAAAAAGAAAGAAAGAAAGAAAGAAAGAAAAAGAAGGCTTTATTGTATACATATGAATACTTTGCCAGCATGTCTCCCCCAGTCTTGTCTTTCTAAAGCCCCTTCAGAAGGAGAGAAAGTGAAGAAAGACCCTGAGTCTTAGGCCACTAATGGTGCAGAGAAGGCAGAAAGTTTAAAGCATCTTGGTTGGAAATCCTAAAATGTTATGAAGGTGAATGAATGCTACACTGTTTCTCTCTACTGAAAGTAGTGTGTGGTGTTTCTGTATGTGTGGTGTGTCTGTATGTGTATATGTGTGTGTAGGTGGTGTGTGTGTGTGTTGTTTCTGTATGTTTGTGTCTGTATAGGTGTGGTGTGCTTGTATGTGGTAAGTATGCGGGTTGTGTGTGTTTGTGTGGTGTCTCTTTGTGTGTATGTATGTGTGTGGTGTGTCTTTGCAAGCCTGTATATATCCTTATATGTGTGTGCCTATTCTTGTGATTTTGAGTGTGTAACTAAGCCAGAGGTTGATTCTCCTGTTTCTGCCTCCCCAGTGCTGGTTTTACCATGACACACTGCCATTCCCACCTTCTTTTACATGGCTTCTGGGAATCTCAGTTTCTCATGCTTGGGCAGCAAGCACTTTACCTACCAAGTCTGTCTTATCATCTCTTCAAATATTTACCCATCCACCCATCCATGGTAGTGTGAATGAGAAATGCCCCTATAGGCTCATGTATTTGAACACTTGGTCCCCAGTAGGTGGTGCTGTTTGGAAAAGCTGTGGAACTTTTAGGACAGTGGTTCTCAACCTTCCTAATGCTATGACCATTTAATACAGTTCTTCATGCTGTGGCAACGCCCCAGCTGTAAAAGTATTTTCATTGCTACTTCCTAACTGTAATTTTGCTGCTGTTATGAATTGTAATGTAAATATCTGTGTTTTCTGATGGCCTTAGGCGACCCCTGTGAAAGGGTCGTTCAACTTCAAAGGAGTCATGACCCACACGTTGAGAACTACTGCTCTAGGCGATAGAGCCTTCCGGAGAAGTATGCAGCTGAGGGCAGGCTTGGAGCATTCATAGCCTTACCTATTTCCTTGCAGTTCTCTCTCTCTCTCTCCTCTCTCTCTGTGTGTCTCCCTCTCTCAGCTGCATGTTGTGATTGAGATGTGACCCCTCAGCTGCTATCTCTGGCTGCCTGCTGCCCTGCCTCCTCTCCCTTACAGACTCTGGCTGCCGGCTGCCTTGCCTCCTCTCCCTTACAGACTCTGGCTGCCTGCTGCCCTGCCTCCTCTCCATTACAGACTCTGGCTCTGGAACCATAACCCAAGCAAACTTTCTCTCCACTTTTGAATATGATATTTTATCACGGCCACCAAATAGGAATGAATAAAAAATGACCCTCCCCCACGCTGCCATCCAACCATCGACTCATCCAATAGCTTCTTACTAAGCACCCACTGTTTACCAAGAGTGGTTCAGGATGGTACAGAGTGATCCCTCTCCCTCCTGGGGAAATTTGGATAATGAATGCAGACGTGCAATTCGATCACCTATCATTCAATGAAAGAAAAGGCAGGCTGGATGAAGGGTGACTGGGATGGTGTTCTAAGTAACGTAGATCCAAGACGACGTAAGCAGAGTCTTGACCTGTATGAAGAGGAGCATAGTCTGGACAGTGGGAAGAGGCTTTGGGCAGAGCAAACAGCGGGTGTAAAGGCTGGTGCCATCTTGGCCTTTGCGAGTACTCCAGTAATGAACACCAGCCACTGGCTTCAGAAACTGCCCTACTCCAGGATGACCTCAGCTCAACAATATATTTTCAAGGCTACAATTTCCAAACAAGGTCAGGTTTGGCTCTGTTTTGGGAACAAAGAGGGAGCTGGATTGTAATGGACTCTCCTGGGGGAATGAAATATTCAAGCCACCCTGACCAGTTACTGCTGACTGTCATTCAATGGACTCCCTCTGAAGTCTGAGATCAGAATTCTGCAGGTACAGTGCCCACATCATTGGGAATGCAGTGTAGCCAGTGCAGTTGCTAAACTCCCAGCGGGCAGGTCACAGTCAATGAGGTAGGAGATAGTCTCAGCAGAAGGCTCAAGCTACTGGCTCCTTACTGCACACCACCCATACGCATAGGCCGTAGTATCTCACATGCCTCATGAAACCTCTGATCCCATAGAGCAGTGGTTCTCAACCTTCCCAAGGCTGCACCCCTTTAATACCCTCATGCTGTGGTGACCCCAACCATAACATTATTTTCACTGCTACTTCATAACTGGAACTTTGCTACTGTTACAAATCGTGCTGTAAATACCTGACATGCAGGATGTCTGATATGCGACCCCTGTGAAATGTCTGATATGTGACCCCCAAAGGGGTCAAGACCCACAGGTTGAGAACTACTGCCCTGGAGGAAACGCCTCAGTAGTCCACAAGCCCAGAACCCTTTGAGTAGCCTACTGAGTAACACTTTATTTTTAATTTGATCTTAATCAGAAATTATGTCGTGGCAAGGAAAGCCCAAGGACACAACCCCAGATACTCGGGTAAAGGAAAATAACTTCATCTTGAGTCTACATTGAAGATTCATCAAAATTCCAAATAAACTAGTCAGCACCAAGAAATCCAACTGAAATACCTCTATCCCGGGAAAAGACAACTTCTTGCTCCTGTCAAATGAGAGCTATCTTTCTCTAGAGTAGGCTTAAAAGTTAGGACTTTTAATTTTTAAAAAAATCTCTCTCTCTCTCTTTTTTTTTTTTTTTTTTTGAGGCATGGTCCTACTATGTGGCTCTAAGAGGTTTGGTACCTACTTTTTAGATCAGGCTGGCCTTGAACTCTGCCTTCCGAGTGCTGGGATTAAGGGCATATGCCATCATGCCTGGCTCGAAATTGGGGTATTTTTCTCCCACTAAGAATTTTTGTAGGGAGACACTTTGGAACAACAGACCCCTTCACACTCATCCAGCTGCTGGGAGAGTACCCTCTCTCCTATGTAAGCCCTCCCCATCTGGGCATCCCCACCAGCATGCCTGCTTATACAAAGCAAGAAACATCTCAGGATAGATATTTGAGCTGGGCACAGTATGGGAGTTCCATGAGTCCCAGTGGATCCTATTGAAAGTCTACAGCCCCTTACCCTGTCACAAGGAAATGAGTCCACTGAGTCCATATCTGACCTCTGCTCCTGACCACCTTAGATAAATATTTGTTTTTACATAGAAGAAATGATCACTCCAAGGTGTATTTGACAGCCCAAGGGCTTTGCCAATTTTATGTTACCCACACATGGACCTGGCAGGCTCTTGGTCCTTCCTAGACTCACACATCTTCTCCAAGTCTGATGTGGGTACGAGGGGGGGGGTACCAGGTAGGGAGAGGATGCTGTTGGGAAGGATGCTGATGGGAAGGACAGTCTATAGCAGTCTGGAGATGGTGCTGTGCAGGCTGCACTGGGACCTGCATGGGATGGTGCTGTGCAGGCTGTATGGGATGAACAGGCTTCTGCTTGCCTGGGCTCTTACAGACCTATGTGTGCAGCCTGCTCAGTGCTTGGAGGGAGTCAGATGCTGAGGCCTGATGGTACAGTCTGCTGGTGGCCCTTCCTGTCCCCAGCTTTCTCTTTGCACTGAAGAAAGAGCATGAGAAGACGTGATGTTGAGGCAAGCACTTCCCCAAGAAACAAATTCCTCTTTAATTGTAGCCCCCACTCACCCACTGGACCCTTCTAAAGGCTCATTTCTTTAAGATGAACAGCATCCTGGGAAAATTGCTTGTTTTCTTCTCCTTTTATGAAGATCTCTCTCTCTCACACACACACACACACTTTTTTTTTCACATGTATGGGGGTGTCCCTTGAGGTTAGAGGAAGACATCAGAGCTGGAGTTACAAGTAGTTATGGGCCACTCATTGTGAGTGTTGAACTGGGATCCTCTGCTATAGCAGCAAGGGCTTTTAACCTCGGAGCCATTTCTCCAGCCCTTATTCAATGTTTTCAAAGGCCTAGCCAGCTGCAAACCAGCAACAGAGGGTTTTGCTTCATGGTGGTTGTTTCTCTTTCCTTAAAAAAACAAAACAACAACAACAAAAAACCACAAAAAAACCTTAGCTAGGCCTGTCATTTCCAGGTGCTTGGGATTCTGAGGCAGGAGGATTGCAAGTTGGGGGCTTGACTGGGCTATAGAATGGGAACAAGGACAATCTGGGCAACATAGTGAGACCGTGTCTCAAAGTAAAAGGATGGGTTGTATCTCAGTGGTAGGGGTGCTGCTGCGTGAGCATGAGGTTCAATCCAAGTGGAAAGAAATGAAACAGAATTTCTCATCTTTGAGTGAAGCTCTACATCCTGTTCCTACTTACTACCAATAAAGGTTTGTTTGTTTGTGTTTTTTTCTTTTTTGGGCTAGTGATAAATGTACTTAATCTCATTTTAGTTATAAAAAAAGGCCACTTTCTGGTATGGTTATCTGTTTTCTTCATAAAGAACTGAATCCTTAAAACATTTTGTTACTTTCAAACTCTCATACCAAAATACAGTTTTTAAGTGTCGCTGAGCCATTTCATCTAAAACCGTGTTGTTAGCACAGATCAGACAAGGTCTAACTACATAGCCCAGGCTGGTTTTGAACTCAGAATCCCTGCCCTCAATCTAAGAACTGGGATTATAGGTTTGCCCATTCACACCCCACTGACAACTGACAATTGCTGCACAATTGAAGTCAAGTTGTATGTTCCAGAGAAGCACCACATGGGTGAACCCCTGAGCCTAGAGATCACATGCAAGATGCATGCACTCCGGGCCTGTAGAGATGGCATCATCGTCAGTGACTATTGCATGAAGCCAATCTGGATTCACTTGAGGTAACTTGCAGACAAAAGGATTTGGGGTGTGACATTAGAAGTGATTTCAACTTATCTTAAAAGCACTGTAAAGACACAATAACTACAATAATGACATCTCATTTCAAAGAAGACTCACGTGTTGACAATGGGCAGTAATAATATCTTATGCCTTTATAATGTTTTTGCTTTTTAAAGCATTTGAATGTCTTATCTTTATGAATCTTTCTGAAATAGGCAGGATAGGAATTGGGTGCTTATGTTCCATAATGGATGTTGGCATGAATTCTGGGATGTTGATTTGAAAAAAAAATTGCCATGAGTCACACAGTAAATATTTTAGAGTTTTTGAGCACACAAGACTGTTTAAAATGCAGACTTCCAAAATGGACTTCAAGGTCAGGTATTAGATGGAGGGTTACCGGGTTACAGTACACATTTAAAGCCAAGAATGAACCACGCAAGGTGGTGCACACCTACAATCTCAATACCATGGAGGCTGAGGCAGGGGGATTGAGACTTTGAAGTGAGTCTGGATTATACAGAGAGTTCAAAGCTAGCTGATTTTCCTAATGAGATCCTTGTAGTTTAGAGGCCATATGATTAGCAACTGTGTGCAGGGCTTGGATTCAGTCCACAGCATCCAAAAACTAATGCATGAGCAATCACTCTCTACTTTTTCCAAGCTGAAGCAGATGACATATAGGCTAATGTCTCTTGTGTCTGGCTAGCATCTATCTCCCACCATACAGTAAGAGACAAGTTTTCCCATGATACATCACATCTTCCTATTTTGAGGCCTACTGTGCACCTGCCCTGGGTGACATGGCTCTAGGCCTGGCAAGTGTAGTGTAGCATTCATGTGTTTGATGAATGGATACGGGGAACACACGACCAAGCCAGGCTAATGCTTCCAAAGATTACTCTTTTTTATTTTTTAAGTTGTTTGTGTGCATGTGCATATGGTATGTATGTGCGTGCATGTGTGTGTGTGTGTGCACATGTATATGTGCAGTGTCTTCAGAGTCCAGAGGAAGGTGTCAGATCCCCTAAACTGGAGTTATAAGCAGCTGGGGCTAGAAACTGAACTTGGGTCCTTTGAAAGCAGAATAAGCTTTCTTAACTAGAGAGCCATCTCTCTAGACCAATGCTTCTAAACCAGAGCTTCCTGGAGGCGGGGGGTGGGGTGGGGAGGAATTTCTGAATGATTGGCAGTGAGGGTTTTGTTCTTTCTGCTGGGACAACATGATTATGGCCCCTACCATGGGTTACCTGTTGGTCTAACAGAAGGTAAGATACCCAAGGCCTAGAGTATCTAGGGTGTGGTTTATAGACCAGCACCAGTAATCTTTCTTAGAAGGTCTTGAAAGGCTCCAAGTAGATCTTCTAAACCACACAATGTGCACACACAGGAGTTTGAAAAACATTTTAAGTTCAGATTGGTTTGGTTTCATCTCTTACGTAAGCTGAAGAATCATGATCAATCCATTTCCCATAATTTCTTATTAAGTCAGTTAAATGGGATGCTTGTTGATAACAGCTCATCAGTGAGAGTGCAGGATGCTCAACACATAACTTATAAACCAACCCCACTATAGGTAGGATGGAGAGCAAGAGGCCCTGTAACTCCAGTGTGGCCCCTCCACTGTACACAGTCTGCTGACTTCTTGACTATTGAGAGAGCCTTGTCCATGGTCCAAGGGAAATGGGATGAAGAAGTTGCCTACAGGGAGCAGGGACAGGTTAGGAGAGGCCCTTGTGGGGGGGAGGAGCTGCATGGTACAGGGTCCCCTGCAGTCTTAGCTTTCTTTCTGTTGCTGTAAGAAAATACCCATAACAAAAGGAACTTAGAGCATAAAGGACTACTTCTTTGGCTTATACTTCCAGGTTACAGCCTATCATTAAGGAGAAGTCAAGGCAGGGACTGAGGCAGTTTAGCAGGCTGTATCCACAGTCAAGAGCAGAGGGGAGAGAACTCACACATGCTGCCTGCCTGCCCATGGGATGGATGGGCACCCTGTTTTCATCACTTTTACACAGTCCATGAAATGGCACAGCTCACATTCAGGGTGGGTCTTTCCACCTCAACTTACCATCAAGATAATCCCCCACAGATATGCCCACTGGCCAACCTGATCCAGGCAATTTTTCATTCAGACCCTCTTCCCAGGTGATTTTAGGTTGTGTCAAGTTGAGAGCTAAAACTAATCAGGACATTTACATAATGCCATATAATTATGAATAACTTGGGTTGACTCAGGTCTCTGAGATCTGTGCTCACTTGTTGCCACTGCCTAGCCCAGCTCATCCTGAGCAGGACACATGGCCACCTCAAGTTTCTAAAAATGGGAACATAAAAAGGAGAGCTGAAGTGCTTTAAAATAGAAGCAAGCAACAGGGACTTTGGTATGGAGATGTGGCTAGTACCAATGACATATTATCTGGGAGGCTTAGCCAATGAAAGGTGATGTTGTTACTCCCAGGGTGAAGGAAAATAAATCACTTACACATAAAGTAACTGTAGCAATGACCTGGGGAAGAGGATGCATGCAGGAGTACTGTCAGTCAGTAGAACCCCAGGGTTCTCACCGCACCAGGACTTACCATAGCGAGGGGGATGATGGCGACCAGGTCCTTCTGGCTGATAAAGATCTCAGACACAGCAATGTCTGTGGTCCCCTTCCTTGGATACTCCACCTGCCATGTGATGGGCTGTGTCCCTGAGAGGCTGCTGAAGCTGGCGATTTCAAAATTCATCTGCATGACCTCGCTGAATAAATTGCTGCTTCTGGAAAGGAATGGAAGAAAACAGTTTTAATGTGATGTTGTTTGAAGATTCCTTCTCTCCCTTTATCCCAGTCCCACAATGGTGCTCAGAAAGAGGGGAGGATGAAACCACAGAATGAGCTAAAAGCCAAAGGGAGTCTAGCTTCCTAGCCTGGAGGTAAGGGGAGAGATTTGAGTACCCATGTCCTAGCTACTGTGGGCAGCTCAGTGGCTGTGGAATCAAAGAGACCCAGGGAATGAAGAGATAAAATTCTGAATGGGGAAGCCTTTCTTAGGCGAACGATACAGTCTGATCATGGGCTGTGTTTTACTCCTGCTTCAAGCATTGTCAGGAACCCAAAAATATCTTTCCCATGCTGCCCACCCAGGCACCTTTGCGGCGAGCTCTCCATGGTACTGAGGTTTATCATTTTGCTTTGCAGGCTCCCCCTTGAGTTAACTGAGAAATTGGGGACTGAAAAAGCACCTCAGAGTGAGCAGGATACAGGGAGAAAAAGAAATGGGGTGAGATGAGCAAAGAGGGGATTGCAAAGCTAGAATCCTAGGAAAATGGCCTTAGAGAAGTCTATGCCTCCTACTCAAACACATAGGCTTCTGTCTTGTTCCTTTGTGCCAGTGCTTCCCATTCAGAGCTCTGAGGGAGGATATCTGATAAGTTGAGATTCAACATGGTAGTGCAGAGAAAGGCTCTGGCCTCCCCTACTGTTGTTTGGAGTTAGTACTCAAGACAGAACTCAGAACTCAGGACATGAGAGCAGCTTGTGAAGGCTGCCCTGTGGGAAAGGACAGCACATTTAGATCTTACTCCAAGACTCAACTTTAAAAATAAGCAAACAGGAGGGCTGGAGAGATAGCTCAGTGGTTAAGAGCATTTGCTGCCCCTGCAGAGGACCTGGGTTCAGTTCTTAGCACCCATGTGGCAGCTCTCAATTGTTTGTTCCAGGGGATCTGACATCCTCTTTTGGCTACTGTGGGCACCAGGTATGCACACATGGTGCACATAGATACACACAGGCAAAACATTCATATACATAAAATAAAAATCAATCTTAAAAAATAAACAAAATGGCTAAAGGGATGACTCTGTAAGTAAAGAGCTAGCCATACAAGTAGGGGGCCTTGACTCCCAGCACCGATGAAAAACAGCTGCTTATGGTACCATACACCTGTGGTGGCATCCACAGTGCTTGGGAGACAGAAAGAGGAGAGTCCCTGTGGGTAGTTTAGGGAACCTAGCTAAATTGATGTACGTTAGGTCCCAGTGAGGGACTCTATTGCAGAAAACAAGGGAGATGGGAAGTTAAGAGAGGTTCAGACATTATGAGTATGTAACTGCTCTTGCAGAAGATTCAAGCTTTGTTTCCAACATGCATGCTGCATGGCTTACAAGTGCCTGTAACTCCAGTTCCACAAAAACCATGTTTTGGTCTTCATGGGCATTCACATACATGTGCACATCCTCATACACACACACACACACACACACACACACACACACACACACACATTGAAACAAGCAAACAAATGACCTTTTACTTCTGTCTCCTACCTCAAAGACTAAAGACCTAGAGGGGCAGGTAACTACATGGGGAGGCAAAGGAAAGAGAGCCCCCTTGTACATTATGTAAATAACAATACTATTGTTTAAAGGATCCAAAACCTAGAAAGGATACGGTGTAGGCTGTGGCCCTGCTAATGGCTTAAGTACCTGGGAAGTTGGGAGGAAAGCAATGGATGCTTAGGTGTGTTCTCCACAAAGACAATGAGAACATTAAGAGTGGACATTCAGAACTTAGAACAGAGATGGTAACAAAGGGTCAAGGGTCAACACTGCAGCTGTGCACAGAAAGCTTTCTGTGTGGGCACCAGCTTCTTCACTTCCGTTCCCTCCATCTCTCAATGCTTGTGCAGAGACAAGACAGGTGGACTGTACAACCACAGGTTCTGGAAGCAGATGTGTGGGTGTCTCAACTATAGATTCTCTGTGAAGCTGAAGGGAGATCTCAAGTAAAGTGCTGGACTCATTAACTCTCAACCTGGAGGACCAGCATAAGCAAGCTGAAAGGTTATGTTCAATTCTGACATCTGTGCTCACCCATCAGAGTTCTTGGCTTTACCAGGGTGGGCTGGGGCTTAGACACAGATTCCTGAGGATCTCCCAGGACTAGACTATTAGGTGATATTTAAGAATTTCTGAATAAGTCTAGAGCTCTGGTCCTACTCACATTCATGGTGAGTCTTCCCTCCTCAATGCAACATGTCTGGACATGTCCCCAGAGATGCATCCAGATGTGTCTCCCAGGTGACTGAGTTAACATTCCAGTCTGATCATCACAAGGGCTTCTGGGAGGCATCAGATGCAATGCAGTGAATGAGTAGAGTCATGCAGTGCTCCATACATTGGAGAGAGATTGAAAATCTGCCTCTGTGTTTGTTGCCTGAAGTTAAACTCAGCACAGGCATTTTATTGAGTCAACCTTTTGAGCCAAGGTCTGGGGCCTTGTGATGTTTTGGATATGTTAGTCCAGGGAGTGGCACTACTAGGAGGTATGGCCTTGTTGGAGTAGGTGTGGCCTTGTTGGGGTAGGTGTGCCCTTGCTGGAGGAAGTGGGTCACTGTGGGTGTGGGCAATGAGACACTCCTAACCACATGGGAGCCTGTCTTCTAGCTGCCTTCAGATGAAGATGTAGAACTCTCAGCTCCTCCTGCACCATGCCTGCCTGGATGCTGCCATGCTCCTACCTTGATGATAATGGACTGAACCTCTGAACCTGTAAGCCAGCCCCAATTAAATGTTGTCCTCATAAGAGTTGCCTTGGTCATGGTGTCTGTTCACAGCAGTCAAACCCAAACTAAGACAGACCCACAATCCTTTCATCTCCATAGTCCGGACAACAGGACTCCCTTCCCTCTTCTGTTTTCTTAAATTGACTTCACTGTCTGGCTGCCTCTACCTCTCAGGCAGAGATGTGCCTCCTCTCAGTCCTCTGTAATTATTTCCCACAGCATTTACTTATCATATACCTGTCCTGCTGCCTGCAGCTCACCCACTCATGCCATTGAACTCCTGTGGCTTGGGACTCACCCTTCATTTACACGGCCACACGACCCAGTGTGCATTATCCACATCTCCTGTCAACAATTCATGCTCCCTAGTAGCAGGGCTATGGAATTCTTCCATTACCTTCAAATGACACATTACCATGCTGACCCACCAGAGGGATGCCCTAAATGTTTGCTAAATGAATAATAGATGAGCGACTGCCTGGCTTCCTGATATTCACACTTTTCCTTCCAGTAGTCAGGTTAATATTAATTTCTACGCAGGAGGGGGAGAATCTCTGTTTTGTTAGGAAGGACGGCAGAGGCATGCTTTGGAGCTATCAGCTTTTCCAGAAGGGCTGAACCCATTCCAAGAGGAAAAAAAAATAGCAAAAAGCAGGGTCTGTTGGAGACCTTCCAGAGAAGACACGCTCCGAGGTCCACTCCGAAAACTTTGCCTTTCCCAAATATCACAGAGGACAGACGCTGGATCCGCTCCAAAGCTTGCTATTGAATTTTACGCCTGCTAAGCTCTGCTAAGTACATAATGAGGAGTCTGAATTAACTATGCAAAAGTGTAATTTACAGTTAATGTTTGTAATTGATGAGTTGCGGGTCTCTGTGGTGGTGCTAACCGCTGAGATGAACGGGCCCTGAGGGGGACGAAGGAAAGTTTCTTAGTTCTAGAACAGAAGACTTCCTTTACTCATTTCTCACCAGTCAGCCATCCATCAATCATTCAGAAGAATAGATCCCTGCCAGGCACCCTTTGGAAACACCCAGAAGTGATCACTGTAGCTGACAGTGGGTGGGGGAGTGCCATGGAGACCTCCCAGACACCTGCTGTCCACTGGCCAGTTACTCTGCTACAGTCACAGGGAAGAGATTGGTCCAACCAATGCATATTAACATGCTGCAAGGCTCCTTTCTTGTTCCAGGGTTCTCTTCTTTGTCATCTACTGCAGTGACATTTTCTAAGCATCCTGGACTCAGCTAGGGCTAAGAAGTATGGTGGTTTAAACATGGTATGTCCTCACTCCTACCTCCCAGACGCACACATCTGAGCACTTGGTGTTGATCAGGGGATGCTGTTTGGGGAACCTGTGGGATTTGGGGGAGTTTAGTCCTCTCCAGAAGTAGTGGGTTTCTTGGGATGGTGAGCCTTAAGGTTAAGAGCTTGACCCTGCTTCTGGTCTGGTCGCTGCTTGTTGACTGACAGCCATGATGGAATCAGCTGTCACAATTTCCCATTGCAATATGGCCCATGCTCTGCCTTGCCTGTACCCCTTCAGAACACGAACGAGATTAAGCTTGAGAGAAACTGTCAGGGGAAGACTGTCTTACTGTTGCTGCAACTATGTTGTATGTGGTGTATCTATCTGGTGGCTTTGGGGAACACACCCTATATCAGAAATTGCTGTCCTCCTATTTGAAGTGCTTAAACAGAGCTGGATGACCGGATACCTGACCTGACTTCTCTTAGGAGTCTCCTTTCTCCTATGGTACCAAGCTTGGAGGGAGGGATGGGTGAGTTTCTGACTCCTCCATGTTCTGCCGGCCGGCCTAGTGGGGTTAACCTGAAGTTCAGTGTCTTCTCTGCTACTTGTCAAAAAAAAAAAAAAAGCACACCAAGGAGAGAGATGAGAGAGTGGAGACAGCTCAGTTGATGAGATGTTTGCTTTGCACACAAGGATCTGAGTTTAGCTCTCAGAACTAAGACAAAAGCCAGGTATGATGGAATAAGCTCATAAGCTGAGGGCTAGGGAGGCAGAAACAGGCTGACCTCTGGGGCTCACTGGCCAGGCACCTTAGCTCATTCAGAGTGCTCTGGGACCCCATGAGTATGGACAGCACCTTAGGAGTGACAGCTAATCTCCACACATACAAATGAACACACACACAGAGAGAGAGAGAGAGAGAGAGAGAGAGAGAGAGAGAGAGAGAGAGAGAGAAGAGATGGGTGATAATGATCTTTGCATTAGGGATACTGGCTAACCAGTCTGACTTGATGGTCTTGTTTTTTGTTTTGACAGGGTCTTATTGTATAGCTCTGGCTGTCCTGGAACTTACTCTGTAGACCAGGCTGGCCTTAAACTCACAGAGACCTACCTGCTTCTGCTTTGCAAATGCTGAGATTAAAGGCATACACCACCTCACCTCTTTACTCTTGAGCCTCCCTGGGCCTCCATTTCCCCCTTTGTAAGCATCATCTATGGAAGATAACCAGGTAGCCTCAGGGTTGTGTGTCAATACTCAGTATAGATGTCATGTCTATCCCACCTCCCACCTGACAGAAACATGCTAGTAAGCTGGAGTCTGGTGAAGTGATTTTGGGAAGAAGTCTCTGCCTCTCAGATCTCCAGGGAGCCACAGCATACTCCCCAAACTGTAAACATTCTGAGCTCAGACACCAGAGTTCCCAGCTTCGAAGGTATCATCTGCCTTAAACAATTACCCACTGCCAGACCCTGTGTGAGAATCAGGTATCAAGAAAAAAAAGGCGGCTTCTGATGGAGAAATAGACTCAGGATCCAAAGGTTGTCCCCACTCTTCTTCATGGACCACTGGGCTCACTCGAAAAGGAATGCCTCTTCTGGCCAGCAGCCCCTCCAACCTCAGATGCCACACCCATAGCCTAGTGTCCTCAGAGCACCTGTGACAGAGAGAGATGTGGAACATGGAAGCTGTAGTTGCTTAGCTGAGACTGTCCGATGGGACTTCCAATTCAGAAAAAGCCTTTCTTAGGTGTCTTGGAAGCAGCTGGAACGGAGAGAAAAGAGGCTGAAATGAACCACGTCCTTTGAGAAATCAGTTTAAAGGCTGTAATTTTGGCTTAGAGTAAACTCCGTTTAGGGGACTCCTAGTCTGCAGGCTAGTGTGGGGAATTGGATAATACTGTGTGTTCACACTGGAGATGGGAAACATCATCCTGCCGAAAAATGGTTTTGGGTCCCAGGGTCCTCCTCATGCTGAAGTGTTACAAAGAAGCTGTGACAGCTGGGCCTTTGTGCTCTCCCTGTCTGGGCAGAACGGCAGTGGTGGTTCCTCTAGGAGCCAGGCTGGGAGGTCTCTGGTTCCCTTCATCTGCAATAGGCTGCATGTATTCTCTGAAGAAATATTAGGTATACATCTGCAATGTGCGAGGAGACAGAAAACCAGCAAATCAGATGGCTGTTTCTCAGGCTTGAGGCAGAAGGGAAGACTCACTGTCAATAGACTAGCTAGCTACAGTAATGGCTTCCTGAGCAAGTGTCCTGAGCACTGGCCCATCTGCTTGGCTTTCCCAGCTGCAGAGGCTGCTGGGAGTGGGTAACATCAAGCAGGAAGAAAGAATTCAGGCAGAAGAGGAGCCCACAGAGGCAACCGAGCCTACGATGGCAGGTTTTGCCTCTCACGTGGCTCCACTGCTTATCCTGCCTGTTTCCTTAACTGGTCTCAAAACAACATCTTAGAATTAGACAAAGGAACTACATATCTTTAATGCTTCAGTATCAACAAAGGGGGCCTGGGCTCTGAGTCCACCAGACAGGCAGGGGTGGGGAAAATAGACAAAGAAAGACAGAGAGACACAGAAATAGAGATGGAGAAGAAAGAGACAGAGATGGACACACACACACACACACACACACACACACACACACACACACACCAACCACATGGGGTGGGTGGGGGAGACATGAGAATCCAAATGCTCTGAGGTAATGCAGGGTGGTAAAAGGTATTGTGTTAGCATTCGTTCACATCCATGGATGGTTGTTCACCATCCATTCACAATATTGCTCAGGGGACTGGAAACTGGATTAAGTAAGAGAGGGCTATGAACCAGTATTGATGGTGCACATGTGCTGGGCATTCAATTTATACCCACAGCCCTTGAAACAGTCATGAAGAGGTACTAGCGTCATGAAGAGGCAAATTCCTGTCTCAAGGATCAAGGCTCCTGAAGCATCCCTGATCACCTTCCAGAAGGATGTCAAACGCAGCAAGGGGAAAAAAAACATGGATGCTGTTATATCTTATATTTTTCTCTTTGCTTTTGGGGCTGTTACTCATATAGCTCAGGCTGGCCTCAAACTTCTTACATATACAAGGCTGGTCTTGAACTCTTGATCCTCCTGCTTCCACCTTCCAGGGGCTGGAATTGCAGATGTGTTAGTGACTGGAATGCTGGGAAAGTGTATGCCAAGATCTATATGTGTATGGGGGGGGCAGGGGTTTGTTGGGAGAGCCAAGAGAGAAATAAATGGGCAGAAGAGAAAGAGAAAGTAGTGAAAGAAAGATGAATGGAAAAAGGATCTAGAAGGCAGGAGGTATGAAACATCCATATAGCTGTGACTGTCACAGAGGGGTCGAGAACTTGGATTCTTAATCAAACCTCCCCACATATTTTAGTTGACAGGAAATTCAACAGAATTGAACAAGTAGAGGCTGTTGGGAAAGAGGACTGGTGTAGCCATTTTCTAAAGGAGCCAGTTTGTTTTCAGTCAAAGCAGACTGTGGAGGGATGAGTAAAGGACTCACAGGGCCCTACCATTTATTGCTAACCTATTGGTAACTAACAGATTTTGAGAGTGGGGGAGACATAGTACTCAATTGTTTCATTCTTTGCTTTGCTTTGGTTTTCCTTACAAATCAATCGTTCTCTCTCTCTCTCTCTCTCTCTCTCTCTCTCTCTCTCTCTCACACACACACACACACACACACACACACACACACACACACACACACACATCTTAGCTTACATTTATTATTTATTTAATAGAGACTTTTGTCTCAATACATTGAGTTGAACAGGAGACCCAGAGCCTATACAGAATGGGCCAAGGAACGAACTCATTAGATCTTATGCAAGAACACTTGAGCTGAGCTTGTTGCTTCTCACCAGGGCTTACCAGGAGGATCTGGAGAAAACTGAGATGAAGTTCTTTCTCACTCTGGGAATTTGACGGTGTTAGTGCTTTGTATATATGACCCCAGTGCAACCATTTCTTGAAGTCTGCATTCATATGCTGGTCTCATCCCCTGAAGTGATGGATAGGGGTGGGTACTGGGAGGGTTAGGTCCTGAGGATGGGGCCCCCATGAGAGAATTTAGAGACCCAGAAAGCTACATGCTCCTCTTGCCCTGGGTGGTTAAAATGAAAGACTGGGTCCAGGAGGAAGAAACTGTTTCCAGATATCCCAAGTCTGCTGAGACCCTGCTCTTGTCTTTCCAAGCTGTTGAACAGGAGCAACTCCCTCCTTACATCCAGGAGCCACCCAGGCAACTCCATTATAGCAGCCAGAGTGGGCTGGGGCATTATCTTCCAATGGGCTTTTTGTGGTGATGCTTCGTGTCTTATTTGGCCTCTGATGACTCTCGTCACCAACACCCATAGCAGGTACAGTCGCTACAAGAAGATAATCTGAATGTAACCACAGATGACACGTCCCCACCCTGAGAAATCCTCCATCTGGTTACAGTTTTGGCTAATGGGCTGAATGAAGGCTTGATTCTCACTTTGGTGGTGGTCAGAGGTGGTAGTGAGCATGAGCTCTCTAAACGAATCATGGCATGGAGTCAAGAACGTTTTTAAGGAGTTTCTGGGTGGCACTGGAAACTTGTGGAGACAGGGCCAAGGGGGTGTATCCTTGAATGGTGAATCTTGTCTGCAGCTAATTCTTGTGTCTTTCTGCTTCCTGGCAACCAGAAAGCTAGCTACTTTCTATACCACATGCCCTGCTGTCTCAAGATCCTTCTTCATCTCAAACCCAGAGTAATAGAGCCAGCTGACCAAAACCTTTGAACCAGTGAGCCAAAATAACCTTTCTTTTTCACAATTCCCTATCTTAGGCATTCTATCCCCATGATGGAAAGCTTGCACTGGATGACACCGTTCCATTCCCTCAGTGTGTATGTACAAAGTCTAGGGTGTGAGATAAAGAGTCAACCTCAATCTGTGGTCCCTAGGCCCTTGGATCCACTTCCTCCCCACAGACAAGAGCTTTGGCATCTCAGTTGAACAGCAGCTCCTTAGAAGAGGGAGCAGTCACATCCAAGCCTGGAAGGAGGATCTCTCTCATGTGGCAAGTGTGAGCCCCAGGGATACAGGAGGACCTTGAGGACATGAACCGGGTTTAATTGCAGATACTTCGAACCAAGAAGACTAGAGACAGAACCAAAGCCAAAGACACAGAGCTTGGGCTGCAGGCTATATCCTTTCCATTGGTGATGTGACTTCATGTGGCTTTTGGTAGACACATGACTCCATTGTTAGCTTGGCTGCCTGGTTGATATTGGCCTCAGTTTCTTTTGACAAAAGGCACGATGGGTTTTCTTAAAAGAAAAAGAGAAAGGGGAAGGGAAACACAGCAGACGGGGAAGATAAACCTCATGCATCACTCAGGAGTCTTTAGATACGTGCAGCGGTTCGGTGCTTTGATTTGCTTATGCAATGGTGGAAAAGTACAAGACCAAATCCCATCTCTCCCTGTAGCTAATAGTCATTTTTAACCATAACAGAACAAAAAATTCTGGTCTCTGCAAAGTAGGTCACAGATTGCTAAATATATTCTGCTAAATATATCTTCCTAATATGTATTGTGTACTTATAAAAACTATATTTATATAAATATATACCATAAATCACATGTAAGCATATAGCATATATTTACTATGCATAGCTCTAGCAGATATATTTGGGCATGGTAATTATTTAGCATTTCTTTTGACATTTCAGACAGTTTTAAATGTAGCACACTCAAATGGTAACAAAGAAAACCTGCAAACACTACACAAAACAAGAGGGTGAGAATTAAGCCTCCCTCCCGCTCCTGACATTTGTTTTCTCAAATCTTCTCACGTAGCTTTCCAGAGGTCAGCTCTGTGTTTGCAAACATAGCCTTATTTCCTTTGTGACTTTGCATGTGGTGCGTACGTATGTGAGCGTTTATGTCTGTATGTGTGCAGGTGCATGTGTGTGTGTGGTATGTGCATGTGGTTTCTCAGGGTCTCCCTCAACTGCTCTCCACTGTACTTACCGAGGTACATCTCTCACTGAGGTAGGGCCTCAGTTTAGCTAGTCTATTTAAGCAGATTACTGTCAGAGATTCCCTGGCTCCATAGACATGGTCCTCATGTTTTATCTACTGAGCCATCATCCGGGCTCAGAAATATATTCTTTTGTAACTTTAACATTTTTAATATAGTTGTTTCTGTGAGAATGTGTGTGTGTGTTGGTGCATCCCACAGCACGTGGAGATCAGAGAACAACTTCTGGGAGTCAGTTCTTTCTTTCTACCATGAGGGTCCTGAGGATCAGGTCAACAGGGTTGGAGGCAAGCACCTTTGCTTGCTGAGCCATCTCCCCAGGCCCCCTTTTGTAGCCTTTTCTTTTCAATTGTAAGGAAATACATTTAGTATGATTTTCTGTGGGATCCATCTGTGAGCATGCAATGCACACAGTGAGTACACCCATAGTCCCACAGCACCATGAAGCCTTCACCATGTCCATTGCTACAGCTCCAGCCACCTTGAATTAACTGCTGCTCCACCCCCTCAGTCTCTGGCACGAACCCTCTACTTTCTATCTCTGAGTCTAGTACCCTGGAAAACCCTATCACAAGTGAATCCTAGGCATTGGTCCTTGTGTGTGAGAGAAGGTTCACCCACACTGTAGCATCCCTTCACCCTTTAGAGAGTTACAAGCCCCACACACTTCATAAAGCTTTGTTTCTTACTTCACAACACTTCTTAGAGGACTTTCCAGACCAATGGATAGGGACAGCTCATTTCAAATGACTGCATACTATTCCACTTAATAGAAGTGTCAGAATACATCTAACTTGTTGTGGATGGTGCTTGTCTGAACAGACATGTGGAGACTGTGCTCCCATGGGGAGGACCACTGTGTCCTAAGGTTTGGGCATTTAAAATAGCCTATCATGAAATGACACCCGCAGAGTGGACATCAAACACAACACCAAAGGGCTGCAATAAGGCACCTCTCACACTTATCTTCACATGACGTCAGGAAGTTCAACATTCTAACTGGGTCTGTCTTGGTTTAACCATCTCTTTCTTTTTGGTAACAAAACTGTTCAAATGATGTGCTTGCAGACATTGGAGTTCCCCCCAGGAATCTCTTCCTGGGAGAAGAAAAGGCTGAGGTCCTTGTGGTAGCCAGAAGAGAGACTTATTTCTTGGAAAAAGAGTGGCAATGTGACAGCTGTCCTTCCAGAACACTTGGGGCTAGGGCACTGATGGGCAGATCTCACACTCTGAGGACTGCTTGGTTATGCATATTTATGACATTTTAATTAAGCCTTAATTTCATGTCTGATGCTAAGATGATGGACTTGGTATGGAGGGGTGGCTGGATCTCTGTCCCTCATTCTGGTGTGGCTACACTGAAGAATCTTCCTTCTGTGCTTTATCTACTTTCTTTTTTTTTTTTTTTTTTAAAAAAGAGTCTTTTAATTGTCTTATCAAGAATGTCGGATGAACCTGGCTTGTTGCAGGATAGGTTGTGACCCTAAGTCCCATAAGAAAGTGACCACAGTTGATGGGAATCTGGTCATCTCCCAGCAACAAGTGTAAAGACAGTGAAGGTCTTGCCTTCATTGTGGCTCTCAGTGAGCCATGTCTCCTAGGCTCAGGTCTTGCTCCCTGCTCCCCTGTATAGAGGCTGGTGTAATAGATGCAGGGGGCAATTCTGTTGCATCTCAGGGGAGGTAGCCTTACATTTCATGGCGGGAAGAGACAGGGCACGCATCAGCAAGGCCCCATCCAACCTGTCGTCCACCAACTACAGCTAGCCTCAGTCTGCCAATCATACAAACAAGGCCACCTTGTACATGCCAGGCCCAGTGGGCTGCTTTTGCCACTGATGCCACATAGAACAACAGGCATGGTTCCAGGTGTGTCTGACCTTAAGGAAAGCCCTGTTACACGCCATGGAGAATTGGGGAAGCTCGCTCTCTCTTAGGGCTTCCTGTCACACAGAAACTGCTATCATCATAAAAGATTTCCCAAGCATTAATGCTTAGCCCCTCGTGTCCGGGTCAGATGGTGAAGAAAGGTCCTGTGGTGTCTCGTTTTTTGTCAACTTGACACAAGCTAGAGTCATCTGAAAGGAGGGAACCTCAAATGAGAAGATGCCTCCATAGGACCTGGCTGGAGGCCTGTTTTAAATCAGTGGTTGATGATGGGAGAGGCACAGCCTGGTGGTCCTGGCTTCTCTAAGAAAGCAGGCAGAGCCAGCCAGTAAGCAGCACCACTTCATGGCCTCTGCATCAGCTCCTGCCTCCAGGTTCCTGCCTTGTCTGAGCTCTTGTCCTGACTTCCTTCAGTGGTGGACTACAGTGTGGAAGCCAAATAACCCCTTTCCTCTCCAACTTACTTTTGGTCATGGTGTTTCATCACAGCAATAGAAATCCTAACTACTAAGCAGACTCCAAAGAAAAGGTCATGAAAAAATATACAAAGGACAAACAAGACAAGACAAACAGAAAGCATCTGATTCAAGGAGGTGGGGATGAGACTCGTTCTGCTAGATTGTTCCAGTTTTCACATCAATCAGTACACATATGTGCAAATATCTGTGCACACATGCAGAAAGACTTCCCACATTCTCATGCATGTCTCCCCAAGAGGTACTTACTGAGGCCTGAGAATACCCCTCCTCACTCCTTGCCCGTTCTGGTTGGGTTATAGGGTTTGCTGGAGATCTACATGAAGATTTGTCTTTTCATGCCTGAGTCTGCTTAGACCCCCTCACTCTCCCAGCCTTTGCTCAGTGACATAAAACAGTCAGCTTCACATCACAGCACTTTCATCTCTCTGGGAGCACAAGTCAAACATTTGCTTTCTCCGTTCGCTCCTTTATAGTCTGGCACCATGTGGATGCCCTGAACCATCACCTTCATGCCAACACAGCAAAGAGCGGATGAGAAGTCGGCAAATTCGACATCAAGCTGCCTGGGTCTGAAATACGCTCCAGCTGGGTCTCAAATGCGTTTAATATCCTGGCTTGTCGTTATAATGGCCAGCTCTGCATTTTAAAGACTAGGAAACAGGTTCTGATTCACAGAGCCTGGGGCTTTGTAACCACTGGGATGAGAATCCGAGAATCAATCTGCTTCAAAGGAAAGAGAAAGTGAGCGGTGAAGGATTGTGAAGCACACCGATGCCATGTGGCCTCCTCAAGTGATGTAAGATGCACTTCTCTGTGATGGAGGCAGAGGCCTGTGAGGGCCTTGCTGCTGATCTATGTTGTGTGTTTAAGGGTTCACTGCATTTAGAAACTGAGATTTGGAAATTAAACATTCCTTGGTTAATGTGTTCTTTAAGAAGAGAAGATTGAGGAGGAGGAGGAGGAGGAGAAGGGAGAAGAGGAGGAAGAGAAAGGGAGCAGAATAGGGAGAGGAGGAGGGAGAGGGGGAGGGGGAGGAAGAGGGGGAGGAGGAAGAGACAGAAGAGAAAGAGGAGGTTGGTGAGAAGGAAGAGGAGGAGGGGGAGGAGGATGGTGAGGAGGGAGAGGAGGAGGAGGGAGAGGCGGAAGAAAAGGAGGAGGGTGAGAGAAAGAGGAGGAAGAGGAGGAGGGTGAGGAAGAGTGAGGAGGAAGAGGAGAATTCCAAGAATGAGAATCCAACTAAGTCCTGACAGAAGCTGGTACTGCACGTGAACCATCATGCAGCCTCAAAGATCACATGTGGTCATTTTACATGTACCCAGATCCAAGGCTAGACTTCACCCCAAGATCTCCCACTGGCCTGGAACTCACCAAGTGGACTAGACAAGTTGGCTAGCAAGCCCCAGGAATCTTCACATCTCTGCCTCCTCAGTGCTGGGTTCACAATCGTGCACCATCAAGCCAGATTTACAAGTTTCTGGCGATCGAATCGGGTCTTAGGCTGCAAAGCAAGTACTTTATGGAATGACCTATCTACACAGCAGCCTATGATTGTAAAATTTTATATCAATATGTCAGTATGCGCACAGATGTGCCATCAATGGCAGGCCTTTGATGGAGGTAGAGTTGACTCACCCTTAAGGACCAGTATGTTACATGCATCATTGCCATGCTAGGTTCCAGGCAGGAAGATCAGAGAACAGTGCAAGCTGAGTCCCCCTAGGGGTGCATCTATCTAGGCGGTGATGCAGTCAGGAATTGAGGTCCTCAGGGTATCCCCTGTTGGTGGGACTATATAGCGCCTCTTGCCAGAACATACCACAGGGCATCTTTGTCTCTGGTGGTATTTATGTGTTTGACATGTTACACCTAACAGACTTCAGGACATTGGTTTGATGGCTGTTAGGCAAGCATTTTCAATAGCTAGCTACTAAGTCCTCCTAAATATAAAAGTCCTCTGGCCACTTCGAATCACACACACATCCTCATGCTTTCTTCTTACAATTAAAACTGTTTATTTCTTTAAAAACACAGTTCTAATTTCCCACCCCCAGGTAAGCTGTTTTAGACAATGTTTTTCAAAAGATTTATTTTGTTTTGGTTACTTCAAGACAGGGCTTCTCTGTGTAGCTCTAGCTGTCCTGAAACTCACTCAATAGACTAGGCTAGCCTCAAACTCACAGAGATCCTCCTGCCTCTGCCTCCTGAGTGCTAGGATTAGGGACATTCACCACCACAACCTGGCCTTCAAAGATTTATTTTTAAGTGTATGTATGTGTGTGTTTGTGTGGGGTATGTGCACCTGGTTTCAGTTGCTTTTAGAGGCCAGAAGAGGGCATCAGATCTTACCCCTGGAGCTGGAATTACAAGTAGTTGTAAGCTACCTGATGTAGATGTTGGGAACCAAGTTATAGCCCTCTGCGAGAGCAGCAGACACTCTTAACCACTGAACTATCTCTCAAGCTCTGTAGGTAAAACTTAGCAGTGGAAAAAGGTCTATTTAATTTGCATTTGATACTTTATAATAGAGAAGTTGTCCCTAAATGTGTGAGTGAGTTTGAGTGTGTAAGAAACAGGTGGAGGAGCAGAAAGAGCAAAGATAGTAATGGGGGAGGGGTCCAGGGAGCACAGACCTGGGGAGAGGTGATTTGGCTAGAGAAGTACACAGAAAAATACATTGATGTGTCCTCTGAGGCATGGAATACAGGACAACCAGCTGCTGTCTGACAGACATTTTCTGCAGCGGGTGGCTCTCGAGGTGACTTTACGTGGATCAGCCTAGGGTTGGGGGGGTGGGTGCTTGGTCTACATCCAAAGCGTGAGCGATATTGTGATTTCCAATGCATCCTTTTGTTTACACAAAAGAGGATGGAGATGAGGGGCCTCTCGGGGGCACTCAGAGGCAAGGAGAAAGCCATTTAGGGCTACTCATCTCCACTGGCAGAGAGAGGTGGGCCCCGGGCCAAGAGTTTAATTGCACTTATTTATATGGTTACTTTCTATTTGTGGCAGCTGATGCTGGGCTTTTTGTTCGCCTATGACATCAAGTTTCCTCTTGAAATATATTTATTTAAGGAAAAAAAAAAACGGGTTGTTTCAAAGTAGGATACTAACTCAGGGAGACTGGGACTGGAGACTGTAGAGGACGTCATGAGGGATGGTTTCCTGTGGGGTCTCTGTTATGTATGGTAAGGGCGCAGTAAGGTGGTGTATCCAATCTTTTCCAGGGTGGTCAGAGTGGTGGGATGGGAAGGCAAGTGGCTGACTACTTAGAGAGTCAGAGGACTCATCCCATCTCCCTGGGGGGAAAGTGAGAGGCCATGATGTTCTCTGTGACCCCGTGATGACTCATCAACTTTTTAAAAGGTCAGTGGCCAATTAGGAGTGCCAGGCATGAAGAGGACCATGGTTAATAAGGGCAAGAGGTGGCAGGGGCAGACACAGCTCTCTCCTTTCAGGACTAGTTCATTTCTGAGAGGGCCCATCCCACCTCAGTTGGAGAGGGCTCCTGGGAGACAGGCTGGATGTGAGGTCAGCCTGAGACGCTGAGTCAGCTCTGGTGTCTGGGTGTAAATAATAATGAGCCCCCTACTCTTACTTTGTCAGACTTTTTCCAAACAGTAAGGGGTAGCTTTTGCTCTGTCCTCCCAGACACTGGGCTATAGTTGATTTGATGGAGTAGATCCTGGCCATAAATTATTCCAAAGGGATGTAAAAAGGCCATTGGGAAGGCTGCACAGTCATGAGTTCACATGATCTGGCAGCCACAGAGTATATGAGAGCACTGTCATAGACTCTGAGCTGGACCAGAAGACAAGTGGGTTTCTTCAGTGTATCACTTGGGAGATATACCCCTGGGCTTGTCTTTGAGAGTGTTTCCAGAGAGGATTAACTGAAGAGAGACCACCTTCCTTAAATGTGGACAGTACCATCCCATGGGCCAGGGTCCTAACTGAAACAACAACAACAACAAATCCAAGCCCCAGCATTCAATCCCTCTGATTCCTGTCAATGCAATATGACCATCACCTCATCCTCCAGATGCCATGATGGATTGTGTCCCCAGATAAACCTTTCTTCTCTTAAGTTGCTTTTGCCAGGTATTTTGTTTCAGCAATGGTTGAACTCTCATGTGGTCTTTGTTTACAGAGCTGCCTCCTACAGATCACCGACAGCCACCTCAGCCGTTCTCATGGCAGATCTGCTCCCACACACATCACACCCAATGGGGGACATAACCGACTTCTTTCCCCATCTGTGTTGAAAAGTCAGTTTCTACCTATTTATGATTCATTTCTAGACCTATCTGTATATCTTCCTTTTAGATTCTCCTTTGAACGTTTATAACATGCGTGCAACACACACACACCACACACACACACACACACACACACACACACACACACACACACACACGCAAATACAGTGCTCTCAGAGACCAGAAGAGGGTGCCAGATCCCCTGTAGCTAGAGTTACAGGTGGTTGTGAGATGCCTGATTTGGGTGCTGGGAACCAAACACAAGTTGTCTAGAGGAGTAGTGTGAACTCTTAACTGCTGAGCTATCTCTCCAGCCACAAAGGAATGACTTTCATATAGCTTCATTTTTGTTAATTTACCTGCACAGATCCCTCCTCCTTTACCCTCCTCCCTTACCTTCCTCCCTCGGCTCCATTCCTTTCCTTAGGAGGCACTACTCAGCGTTCGTACCACGTATGTCTTCTCCTGCCCCTCCCCCTAGCTGTGGTATAGTTCAATCGAGCCACACTTTGGCTGTGATTTTATTTTTAGAATTGTTTCACAAGGCAAACATGTGCTGGGGAAGTGCCAGACTGTCGTCGGGTGTTCAAAAAAGATTAGAAAGGATTTGTGCATGGAGATGTACGTGGGAGAGAATCCTCTCGGGACAAGTGCTCCTTGATTTAACACTGGCTCCATCTGAGGCTCTCTCTTCTCCACCCTCTCACTCCTTGTAAAAGATGAGAAAGGTTTTCAAGAAACTGAGCCCTTCAGGTAGGACTGACCCCCTGCTCCCTGATTTTACCTCATGGGGCAAAGACCTGGTACCAAGGATAGAAAAATCTGCCTTCTACTGGACCTGGGTTAGGAGAGGTCACACTGCTCTTGACAGAGAAGTCCCACTTCCCAGCAAAAGTCTCCCCTCCCAGCAAACCTCAACAAAGATCTTTAAAATGTCAGTGTTAGTCCGTTACTGTCTCCTCTAGCCTCAGAAATGATCGTTGAATCATTCTTCTTTGAAAGACAAATCTTGCGTACATTCTCCCAGTGGGTACCTAAGGCAGGCTGATCCACAGAGACAGAAGAGAACAGAGTGTGTGGAGGTGGGGGCGTGCAGTGTTTAATGAGGGCTGAGTGTCACTTTGGGAAGGGAGAAGGCTAGAGATGAATGCTTCTGCAGTGATATGATTTTCCTTCACGTACTCTTAAGTGGGGTTAAAAATGTTAAGTTTTATATTACATATATTTTACCATAATAAAAAATTCCATTAACAAGGCACTCTCATTTATATAGGCTTGACAGAGGGCAAGGGGAGATTGTGTCCGTTACAGTATTTTTTTGCTGAACAGGCCAGAAAAGCAGCCTCAGACTGGATTAACTGAGGGTGTCTTCTAACCAAATCAGTAGGCTGAAAGGCAGGCGAACTCAGAGATGGAGAGGTGGAGGCCCTGGCAAGGCCAATTAAATTCTTTAAGTTTCTGTTCCACCCTGGTTAGAACAGACCTCTCTCCCCAGGACTGTCTGGTTTATGCTAAAAGTTGCCCCCAACAACTCTAACCATCACGTATGCTTGGGTACATGTATGGCTGTCAAGGCTAGAGGGCAACCTTGGGTACCACAGACCAGACTAACTGGCCAGCAAGCTCCAGGGGTCCTGGCTACAGGTCTAAGAAAAGTTTTGCTATTATGATTGGAAGAGACAGCCACAGCAGGTTATTACCTGGTGTCTTAAGCCACGGCCCTTCTCCCTTGGAACTCAGGTATAGTCACTGCCTTCTATATAAGAGAAGAGAAGTCACATGCTAAAGAGGGCTGAGCAGAAAGAAGACAGGAGTCTGGGTCCCTGATGGCTTTTTCAGGGCCACTGAGTCAACCTCAGCCCAACTCTGCCTTCTGTGTGTTCCATACCAGATCAAGGGAAGCCTGTCCCCTTAAGACACTGTAATCTGGTTTCCGTGAAATCAGCCAGGACTTCAATTAGCACAACAAACACAGATATAAAACAGATATAAAATGAGACAAAGCAACTTAATTCTGGCACAAAGTCTAGCTCAAGCCGGTCACAACAAGATTTGTGAAGGTCCTCAAACATGCTCCGGTGTTGTTAGCTATTTGGAAAGGAAATTGATATCAGAATGCACACCCTGCATGACCATGAGCTAGGCAATGTCAGAAAGTGGCTAGCTCTTTGTTCAACGTGAATGTGAGTCTGTAGAGTGTGTGCCTGGGTTTGGGATATCATCATTCTTCACTCCTGTGTCTTCTTTCCTTTTCTCTCTCCCCCTACTTTTGTGGGGGTGTTGGTGGTGGGGGCTTCACAACAAGAAACTAACTAACCCCAGCAGCAGATGCTAGGTAATTCATATTCTTCCGTATTTCTTCCTTTAAATACAGTCACAGTAGAGCTTCCATCTCCCTTCCCACTTCTCATGTGGGCAAGATGATCAGAAAAGGACACCAAAGCTGATCAAAGAGACGGCGGAGCAGAAAAATGCTCACCACAGGACTCCTCTGGCTGGCAACTCCATCACATCTGAAGTTGGTTTTTGATTTTATTGAATGTCTCTTTCCTCCACGCCCCTTTCTTTTATGATTTTGGCAACAGAGGTAATATAATCAAGGCTCTGTTGAGGCAGCTGTGCAAGCAACCCCCCATTTAACTGGAGACAATGAAAAATTAATCTGAGCCCAGCGCAAATAAGTTTCTACGGAGACAATGAAACCCTCGGACTTTATCCTTTCTCCTCTGCAGATGTTTGCAGACCTTCTTTATTTACCAGACTGTTGGTTGGGTCTTAGGGGGAGCTCCTTCCATGCAGGGTACCTAGGGGGAGCTGCTTTCCTGTCATCTAGCTAACAAATGGTCTCTGGTAGAAATGAAGATAGATCACTGGTTCTTTCTTCCTTCTAACTTGCTCCTTTTTCACTCCCAGCATAGCAAATCTCCGTGTGATGCTTTCAAAGTGTGGTCTGTAGAGCACTTCACTGCGGCCAGTGGGGGCTAGCCCTTTCTGCTGGGCTGTGGTCTAGCTGCTTAGTGTTTTTAACATCTGGCTTTATAAGAGACAGTACAAAGAAGACCCATGCACCTGTTGTAGCAGATGAACAATGAAGAATTGGGTCCGTGTGCCTGCGAGAAACTCACCCTGTCAATCAAGTCACTCCTGGCCCCTTCTTTCCTCTCTGATGAGATTCACCATTGTCCCTTTACACACCCCACCCAGCATCTCAGGACCATGGTGATAACTTCTGGCTATGTCCAAAACCAGCTCCTCTGTCTGGAATGTTCTACCCATAGAGCCTATTGCATGTCATTGATTCCAAAAGAACTTGACCAACTGCCAAACGGAATCCAAATGCTCCTCCTGTCCCTGCTTCAATGTCCCTCATTACCATCATGGACAGTGTATGACCCCCTGCTCCCTCTTGTCTCTAGACCCTAAGATGTTTTAGAGAAGGCTCAGAGCACACAGTACCCACTGCTTGGAAGGGACTGCAAGGCACAGAGAAGTGTCTTAATAAACATTCATCCGGCAAATGAAGAGGATACAGGACTGCACAGAAGCACCCTTGGATGCGGTTTCCCTCTGCTCCCAGCTCATTTTCAGGGCCAATTGCTTCAGGTTCCCAGAGATATGGGTGCTCTGAGCTTGTAGCTGGAAGTTCTGGCTGTGCTGGTGGGCCAGGAGATACAGAGCTGATCTTTGTGTTTCCTCAATACTCATTGAGCTAGACTGGGTTTCAAGTAAGGTGTAGCAGCCTAGGTTTGCCTCCCCCCAGTTTCTAGCAGGTGGTCCTAGAAGCAACACCAACAGCTCCAGGTTAGAGAGACAGCTCAGAAGCACTTCCTGTTCTAGAGCATTTCCTGGATTGGTGCACTCACATGTGCAGCTCACAACTGCCTGTACTCAGTCCCAGGGAGATTTTCTTCTGGCATCCATGGGTACTAGCACATAGGTATCATAAATGTATCCGGACACACAGGCATGGAGAAAAGTAAAACTAAACCTTTAAATACTAAGCAAATGAGAGGCTGGAGAGATGACTGGATGGTGAAGAGCACTGACTCCTCATCCACAGGAACTGGGTTCGATTCCTAGTACCCATGTGGCAGCTCACAACTATCGGTAACTCTGGTTCTGATGACCTCATCCAGCCTGCAAAGGCATGAGGCATATGTGTGGTTTGCACAATGTGCTAGCAAAGCACTCATAAATATGAAATAAATAGAAGTAAGTTAAAAACAAGCAAGCAAACACTGCCAATCCTAACATTAAATTCTAATATAAACATTCACCCCAGAGGCAACTTAAAGAACCATACTAATTTGAACCCTAGGCTTGGAGGCAAAATCTGACTGACAACCCCTAACCTTAATACTGAACCCTAAACCCTAACCCTAACCTTAACTGTAATCTGAACCTTAAACCCTAACAATAATCCTAAAATTAGCACCCACCCTTACTCCAGCCTTTACTCCCACCCCAATTTCACTCTGACCTTAACCTTAATCCCTAACCGTAATCTAAATCCAAATCTCTAATCATAATCTGAACCCTAACCCTTAACAACAACCCTAAAATGAATACCTAATCCTACTTCAGCCTCTACCCTTACCCCAACTTCGCCTCAACCTTAAACCTAACCCCAACCCCAACCCCAAGTATAACCCCAGCCCCTAATCTTAGCCTTAACTCTAACACTAATCCTTAAGCCTTAACCAAAATCCTAACCCTAACCAAAACTCAACCCCAATTCCAACTTCAACCTCCAACCCCAACTCTACCTTCGGCTGCAGCCCAATCTCTAGCCGTAACCCTAACGCTAACTCTGAGTGACACAAGGACACTCTTCAATGTTTCTGGTGCTCTTCAAAGCACTATGCATCTTTTGCAGCAGTCTGGTATAGATATGACTCCTACTCTCCCTCCACAGATAAGAGAAGCTAGACAGAGAAGCCAGCAAACTGCCAGACGTTCCTCAGGAGGCAGGTATGCCAGGGTCTGCACACTGGCAGGCTGGCTTCTGAGCAGAAGGGATGAGAAGCTGGATGTTTGGCTTTTCCCCTCCTATTCCTGACTAGGAGAGTCCACCACAGAAAACAATCTTAAGTAGAATCAACCTCACCCTGCAACTCATCCCTAGGGTATCTCAGAAATGGCATCTTAGTTTGGGACCTGCTTAGCTGAAAACAACAAACACAACACTGTAGCCCAGGTTATCTCCAATGGTGCAGCTGGCAGCAACGAAGGGCTAAAAATAATCACACATTTCAGGGAATAATAGAAACAATTGGTATGTTTAAACACAATGGACAGAGGAAGATGCATTCAGGCTTCAAGGGTCACGAAGTTCCTTAGGGGAGCACACACAAAGCCAAATACGTGCACAAGACATCAGTTATCTTTCTCTACAGTTGACCCTTGTTTCTGTCCATGGAATCTTCCATGAGATCCTTCTTTAATCTAAAATTCCAAGAAGCCAGAAGTTCAGAGAAGCTTTTAATATTTTTAATCATTCAGATTATATTCACATCGTGGATTCTTGAGATGTGTTTATAGGATCCAATCATGGCAGAAAATGCATGTTTGGGGTTTTACAAAGAGGAATCTCCCAAACAGACCACAATGTCTTGGGTCTCGGGAGTACAAAGGACAACAGCGGCTGCTTCTAACCTGCTGGTTGGTTGTGGGTAAGCCCCTTTCAGGGTCCTTGCTTCCTACTTTCTCCACCACTGCACTCCTGTCTCAGGGGTTTACTGAGATGACTCAGCAAGGAGACAGCCATAGGAAACACTTTATAAGCTGTAACATTTCATAAAGGTACGAGGGCTTTTTTTTTTCCATTTTATTTTTGGCATGGGTATGAGTTCTTGCCTGCACATGTGTATGTGTTTGCCATGTGCATGCAATGCCTGTATTGGCCAGAAGAGGACAACAAATCCCCTAGAACTGGA
This sequence comes from Rhynchomys soricoides, assembly GCA_019843965.1. Classification (NCBI taxonomy): domain Eukaryota; kingdom Metazoa; phylum Chordata; class Mammalia; order Rodentia; family Muridae; genus Rhynchomys; species Rhynchomys soricoides. Next base: position 2,063,436 of record JADRCH010000234.1, read on the forward strand.
GTTAGGGAGGGTTATGAGCTACCTTAAGAAATCTGGGACTAGAACCCAAATCCCCTGTAAGAGTATCAAGTGCTCTTAATTGCTGAGCCATCACCCCAGGCCCTAAGACATGAGGGACCTTATACCTCACATCTGCTGCTTTTATTTGGAGTTTTCCACAGCAAAGAGTTTGTGCCAGCAATCCTGGTGTGCCTAAGCATGCATGCACACACACACACACGCACGCACACACACACACGCACACACACACACATACACACAAAGTACTTGTCTCCTTTTTCCAGGTCTCTCCAAGGCTGAGAGCATGGTGCCTCAAAGGGACTGGGACCTTCCAGGAAGGTCAAGTGGGAAGGAATCTGTCTCCAGGATGTCACTGTTGTTGGGGTTCCATTCCACAAGGCTGTCAGACTGGCTGTTTCAGCTCCTCCTGTGCTGTTGGCTACAGACCCTCTACTTTTTGCCAGGCTGGCTGTGCCAACATGCAAGCCAGGAAGACAATGGGTTTCTAGCAACACATAAGCACAGCCTTTGTTGCCTAATTACAGAGGTGACACACGCAGTAATAGTGATTAAAAGCAAGCCACGGCTCTGTTCACAATGACGAGGGTAGGGTTACATAAAGACAGGGACCCAGGTGGGAGGATGGGGGACCAAACCTTGGCTTTCCTAATTGCACTTTGACTACTGGCCAAGCATTTGAACATGCCAATCATTTGCTCTTGACAGCAACCTCAGGGAGTGGGAAACAACACCTCTTTCTAAGAGGCAAAGAAACTGGAGTAAGAGAAATCTGTGGGACAAACGCTGGTACAGACTTCACATGTAGATCCTAGCCCAACCACCAACAATGCTTAAACATTTGATTTTTTTAAAAAAAATATTTTTATTTTGTGTGTATGAGTGTTTTCCCTGTGTGTATGTACGTATGTGAACCATGTGTATGCAGTACCCATAGAAGACCGCATCAGATCTTCTAGAGCTGTAGCTGTAGATAGTGTGAGTCTCCATGTGGAAGCTGGGAATTGAACCTGAGTCCTCCGCAAGCAAGAACAGTGTGTGTTCTTAACCACTGAGCCACTTCTCCAGCCCTACACCATTTCCTTATGAGACTTAGGGCCTTTCATCACAGCTGTCAGTCAGGATGGATGCTGTTGGACAGGCAGCGAAACAACTCTAAGAGACCTGCTTGCTCTCAGTATTGGTGTTTTGAGTCAAGGTCTCCCTATGTAGCCTAGGCTGGTGCAAAACTCAAGATCCTCTTGCCTTTGCCTCAATGTTGAGATTATTGTGTACCTCACACCCTACAATTTGCTTGGTTTAGTCAGACAATGGGTTGACAGGTGTGATGCCTGGCCTTTGACCTTCCAGCCTCCAGCACTGAGAAATGAATGTCTGTTTTTCCAGCACCTCAGTGGACAGTATTAAGAAATGTAACAGCCACTAAGCCTCTCCTGCTAATATCTAGGACTCTGTGTTCCACTTTTTTTCCTCTATAAATATTTTATCTTATTTTTCTCATTTTATTAGCTCTTGGAGAATTGTATACAATGTATTTTGATCACACTCATGCCTCTCCTCAATTCCTTCCATATCCACTCTCTCTTCCTTACCCACCTAACTTTGTGTCATTAAAAAAAAAATCATTGAATACAATACACGCCACCCACACACTCTTGGCTATGAGGTCTCCACTGGAGCATGGTCAACTTACCAGGGGCCCATATCCTTTAAGAAAACTGACCTTCATTCTCCTAGCAACTGTCAGTTGCCAACAGCTCCTCAGACAGCGGTGGGACTTTGTGCCCTCCTCTCTGCTCCATGCTTGAATTTTAAGGAGTCCTCACTCCCACTGTAATAATAACACACCCATTTGATAGAGTGTGTGATGGTTAATATTGACTGTCGATTTGACAGAATCTACGTGCACCCAGAGGCCAATCTTTGGGTATGTCTATGGTCTGTGAGTTTAGCTCGCCTTGCCTGTAGGTGGCAGCATCCAAGGAACAAACAGAAAGGAGCTGGTGAGCTAAGCACCAGCATCATCTCTATCTGCTTCCTGACTTCAGATGCCATATGACCACCTTAACCCTGTTCCTGCCACCACAGTGAGAGCTTTCCTCACCACCATGAAACCACAGCTTCCTTAAGATGATGGTCAGAATCAACCTTCCTTGCAGTTGCTTCTGCTGGGTGTTTTGTCATAGCAATGAGTTAAGTAATCAATACGAACAGGGACCATGGGGAGGTAACAGTGACCATTTTTAAGATCACAGAGAACTGGGATCTTGTTCTAGCACATCCTACCTGGCCCAGCAAGGACACAGCACATGCCAGGAAAGGAGAGGTTTTGCTCTGCAAAGAGAGGAGGGCTGGGGATTGCACAACTGTTCCTGTCATTATTACTGGGAGCACAGACAAGCTCTTGGTCCTGGTGTCACAACTGCCCCCATCACACAAGCCCCTCTAGTGCTGGCCAGTACTGCTGTGCCAAGTGCCTGAAATTTCTGGAAGAATACAGCTGCTCTTTGCAGAGGAGCCTTCATTTTCATGACATGTGACTCCTTTCCTTTTCTGTTTTTCTTCTGTGTGTGCCTGTGGTGTGCATTTATATATGTGTGTTCGGCTTGTAAGTTTCTGCATATGTGTGGTTACATGTGCACAGCAGGCCTATAGTAGAGATCAAGGATCACCCTTCATCACTTTTCTACCGTATTCCTGAGGCATGGTCTCTCCATCAAACCCAGAGCTCACTGATATGACTAGTCTTGCTCTGGGGACCTCCTTCCCGTTTCTATCTTCTGAGGTTGGAATTAGAGGTAACCTGCCACATGTGCCTACCCAGCATGTACATAGGTTTCTTGGGGATCCTAACTCTGGCCCTCACATTTGTACATAGAGCACTTTAACTGACAAGTCACCTCCTCTAGCTCCCACTGACATTTTCCCTGCTAGGCTTCAGTGGACTCCCTGGATTCCAATCTCCCCTTCAATTCTTGGAGACCCTCTGCCTCACAGGGCCCGCCTTCAATGTTCAGACTCACTATTATTAGAGCCCTGCTTGCTGAAGACACCCTTAGCTGCTCCTCCTTTGTACTGTGCTCTTGATGGCTTGGGCTGTAACAATCAAAGATCAAAGCTGACATCTCCCAGCCTCTCTTGAAGTGAGGTGTGGCCATGGGCATGTTCGGCTCACAAGAAATGATAGATGCAGATTCAGTGTCCCTTTAGAAGAGGAGGCAGGTTTTCTGCTTTACCACGGTTAATCCCAGTGTCTGGAGTTCTCAGTGGGGATAAGCCATTGTGGGTGGAAGAGGGCATAGCTACACTTTGGGGTTGATGGAGGAACAATGTAGGAGCCTGAGTACTTGGCATCTTTGCTGAGTAAAGCTGCCATGAAAATAGGCATGTGAGAGAGAGAGAGAGAGGGGCAGGCTTGCCCTGTCACAGAAACATCCCTTTTGTTAATAAAAGAAACCCCCTCCGTCTATATAGTGAGCACCGTGGTCCCTGATAGTTGCCTGCCTGTGTGGAGAGTAGGAGAACATGCATCCCCAGCAGCCCACAAAAGACCAGGGTGACTTGCCTTTATCCTTACTTAAGCACAAGCGCATCCTCCCAGGGTAGAAAATTGAGGACATGATGGATGAGTTGTCTCTGCCACTTAGCTGGCCTAATTTATACACTGCTGGTGAGAAAATGCCGCACTTGAGACAGAACAAGTGTGGAATAGTAAGGACCACTTATGAAGAATTAATGTGATCCTGGGAATGAAAGGGGGAGAGTTATCCGGCTACCAGGAAAGGCACAGATGGCTTTGCTACGACCTGTCACTCTGTCTTTGAGAAGGGTGTGAGGTCTGCCCCACCAACTCAAATTCAAAGTTACTCAAATAACCTCTCTGTGGGGGGAGTGTGTCTTCCCACACAGCTTTTATTGTTTCTTTTGAATGTGTTGTTAGCTTTTCTTCTGAACAAAGATTCAAAGAGTTTACCACCTTAGGGGATCTGGATGTCACTTCAGAAGGCTTGGAATGAGGTGACAGGACCTAGGAGTACATGGTGAGTAGGAAGTGAGTGTCTGAGGGCCCTAATCTGAGATGACCAGACTCCGAGGAGTATAGAGAGCAGAGGATCATATGCATAGCCAGTCTTTATGTTGGCTTGTTTGCCATGCCTAAGTGGCCACCCTTGTCTTCTTCATTTTGCAATCTAGACATTTGCCAATGAAATTATGTACACAAACATGATGGTGCCACCACCTTGCTGGTGACATTTTAAAGGTTAGGAAGCACACCCCTCCCTGCCTCTGCCTAGCCAACCTTGACCTTTGGCTGCTGTTGTTACCTTGGGTCATGTCAACAGAGACTACCCTGTAGTGGATCCTGCATGTTAGAGCACAGGACACCCCCTAGCAGTTCTTGAGCACAGGAGAGCAGAAGTCTAGCTGCCAAGGGCATTGCGGGAAGGAGCCGAACCACACTGGATTTGTAGCACAGAACAGATTCTCTTTAATTTATACCACTTTAAACAAGGCCTTGCTTGCATGCAATTGACCCAGATTTAAGTAATACCCTCCTTTATTGCACTTAATAACACACACCACTTCTCTAGTGGACTTGCTTATCAAATCACCTTCCGTCTTTCTGGAGACCAATCAATGTCACGAGGGTGAGCGCGCATGCCAGTTGTCCAAGCTTCAAAATCCCCAGGGTTTGCCAGACACTCCATCATGATTTGATAAATGAATGTGGATGTAAAAATTCCAGCCTCGCTTTGAGATTTTCATAAAAAGCGAGTGTCACAAGAAGGCACTTTCTTATAAAGATCTACAATATTCAAAATCAACACATGAAGACTCTTTAGGGTCTGAGGTTTGAGGGAGCAGCTACATCCTGCAGGCTTCTGAATCCCAGGGGGCAGCCTTGCTGAGATCCATACATCCCTGCGACCGACAAGTTTCAAGGTTGACAAAGTTCTGTGGCTTTTGCTACCTGGAATAATATTTTAATAACTTGTCTGAATGTCCTACAGAGTCCAGTGGCTCCATACTAATGGCTGGGGTGATAGCTCAGTCTATAAAGCGCTTTGTGTGCAAGTAGGGGGACCTGTCAACCCACCCAGAAGCCACACGAGTAAAACCAACCAAGAAATCAACCAACCAACCAAACAAACAAACAAAAAACTGAGCTCACCAGTGTGCTTTTGTAATCTCAATCCTGGGGAAGCAGAGACGGAAAGAGCATGTAGAGCTGAGCAGCTCCTGAAGCTCTACCAAGAGTTAAGGACCATCTTGGGGACCAGGGGACAGTTCTGTGTGTGCACACACTAGCTGGGCAAGTCTGATGGAGGCAGATGGAGGCAAATCTGATGGGGGCAGATGGCTCCATGTTGGGAGACTCTGGAATGTTATGGAGGCAGCGCTTAGGTAGATTACTAGGGAAAGGGCCCTTGAAGGAAATAGCCCAGCCCTGGCTCTGCTTTCACCCTTTGCTCCCTGTCTGTCATGACTGGAGATGTCCTGGCCACAGGAATGTACCAAGAACCCTGCCATGCCTTCTTTGTCACAATGGACTCAAACCTGAAGCCACAAACCCAAGGAGCTCTTCCTTCTTCTCACTTGGTTCCCTCAGGTACTATGTCATACTGACACAGAAGTAACACACGACCTCAGATGAGAACCTTCCCTGGGATTTCAGGTAAGCTAGTCTATAAGGGGGGTGTATCAACCAGTCCTAAAACACTGTTTATCAGGGCCTGGAAAACAAGTTCCCCAAGTCCTTTTCTACAATTAGAGATGAGGGAAGAGTTTGGTGGCTTGGTAACTTGACACAAGTCAGCTCAGGGCAGATGCTGAGAGGGACCCAAGTTAATACCTTGTCAGTGTTCACAGGGAACCACTTGCCATGCCAAGTCAGAGATGGAGAGAATAAACCTTCCATTCTAGCCATGGGGCTCAGGTCCAGCGGGCAAAGCACTTGGACCCTCTGTATAAGAAGACAGGCCCAGTAGCATCTTTTCCTGAAGAAGTGGGAGAAAGACTTATGATAAGATGGAGGTAGGAAGGCATTAAAACAGACGTGTCAACCATTAGTATTAATATGACTTTGGCAAGCATATAATCCCAAGTTCCCAGAGTCTTGGGTATATGTTGCTATGCCACAGTGACCACCTCCCCCCCACCCCTGCCACACTAGTGGAATAAAAAACTACAGCAATCATTTCATTGTCTCATGGTTTCAGTGAATCAGACATTCTAGAAAGGTGTGTCAGGGTTGTTTTGGGTTGGAGAATCCCCCCCTATGCTCCCAAGCCCCTGAATGCTCAGATAAGCGGCTGAGGTAATGGGGGGGGGGGAAGCTAGTGATGTCACCTTTCCCTTTATGAGGTTCAGGGTTTGTCCCTGGAGTTTGTCCATAGAGTCTGGCCGCACTTCCTCCCCACATGGCAGCCTCAGAGTCATCAGACTGCCTAAATGTGGGCTTTACATTCTTTTCTGGACCAGGGACAGAAGTGAAACAGTGTCACTTCTGTTGAGGAATATTAGCCAATCAGAAAGTTCACCTGGTTCCAATGGGAAGGGACTAGACATGGCCTCCCAGTAAGGAGGGAGAAGAAAGGTGCATGAGCTGGCAAGAGGGACGATGTACACTTCACAGATATACAGCCAGTCCATGGCCTTTGAAGTCATTATGAAGCTGTGGATGATGGATCTCTGAAGTGCTGAGCTCATAGGCATGCACCATAATGCCCTGTTTATATGTGGTGCATGCTAAGTGAGCTCTCTACCCACAGAGTCACACCCTCAAGCCTGACATTTGGAAGCAGGTTACACTAATACTCTTTGTACACAGGAGACAGTGATCGTGTGCCAGGCTTCCCACATAGAGGGTTCCACAGGAGCCCAAGCCATGGACATTGCCTTCTGTCTCTAGTATCTCTGTAGAAGCATCCAATTTAATGAAGGAAATTAATTCCCTTTACTGTAGCAAAGCTTGACCAAATGATAAATCACGGGGCTTGCACAGTACCAACCTCTGAGAAATCCCTGTGATCCCTTCAGACATCAGTCTGTGATGCTGACTGTGTTATGAAAATACAGGGCAGTGAGGGGTACCCTTGGCGGGCCCATGCCAAGGTGTGTCCTTGAGAAATGACGCCGTGAAACAGACTTGGTGTGAAAGGGGTTTACTAGGGGAGTGGAGAGAAGTGAGGGCCTAGAGAAGGGATGGAGGCAGACAAGTGGACAGGTAGACAAACAGACACACAGATAAGACACACAGACAGGAGCAGAGTCATGAGGGCAGAGAGAGGGAGCAGAGAACAGATAGAGGGGATGCTGAGTACAGAGAGAGAGGAGAGGAGAGAGGGAGAGAGACACACACAGAGAGAAAGACAGACACAGACAGACAGACAAGAGAAAGAGAGGAGCACAAGTTACTGGGGTCCTTTTAAATGCAGCACACACCTGTTGTAACTGTACTGTGGCATGTGGCTTTGGCAGGTCATGATGTAAGCAGTTGCTAGGTCCCTGAGAGCAGGTCAGTGGAACCACCTGTCTGTTAACAGACTGGCTCTCCAGAAACTATGACTCTTTCATATCTTTTGCTTCCCCCAGATCCCACACTCAGGTGTCTCTAGCAAATCCTCTTAAGGGATTTACTCCTTACAAATGACAGAGAACATCAAATGGCCTCCAGCACCTAAGCCTTCCACTCTGCGTCAAACATGCCCAAAGTCTAGGAAACTGATGGTCTAATGTATGCTTCAAGTGGGAAGGAGAGAAGATTCTAGGAAAAATTACACAGTTGGTACATCCCCATACACACCTGTTTTGAAGGTCCACATGAACCTCGGGAGTGGTGGGGGTAGGGGTGGGGCACACTTCTTTCTTTGAGAGCCCAGGGTGTACCCACATGCCACTGAGACAGAGATTTTAACGTGTGGTTGTTTGCTGTTTCTGAGAGAGGCCTTGGGGTGGGCGATTTCCCTCTGGAGGAAGGGATTATGTTACTATATCATTCCCTAAGCTGCTATTTACAGTAAGCATCCCTGAGTTTGCTCATACTCCAGCATCCTTCAAAAACAAATAACCTCCTAGAGCTAGCTCGAAGGCAGGCAATTGGGACCACTTAGATGAATGCTAATGGGTATTTTACTTACCATTTTCAATGATTTTTGCTTTCTGAAAAGCCCTTCTCGTTTATTACCTGCCTGATTTACATCATTCCCCTGTAGAATATAGTCCCTGTAGCTTTATGCTCTTAGGTTAAGAGAAAAGAGGTGGCAGCAGCTGCTGCTGATGCGGGAAGATGGGAAAATGACACCAGCTTCGTGCTGTGGACCTCAGAAGGTCTACCCATAAGATCACCTGATAGCTGACCCGCCACTCAACAGGAGAAAGGGCAGAAGAGTATGTTCCATTCTCTGTCCTGAGTGCCACTGGTATTAGCATATCTGTAAGGCTGCAGGTGGTTGGGGAAGAGAACGCAGAGATCAGATGCATTTATGCTAAAACGGGGCTCTATAGTGATCCTGGCCGCCTTTGCACAGGGTTTACTAACTGCAGAATCATCTTCCTGTACAATGAGTCTTTTGTTGAACCCTCTGCACTGTGGTTTTAAAACAGCTAGCTGTTGGGTGTGTTGGTACTTACCTGTGATACCAGCCCTTGGGAGGACAGGAGAAAAGTTTAAGGCCAGTATGAGACCCACACAGTGAATCCAAGCCAGTCCGGGCTATTTGAGTAGATACTGGCTCAAAAAAGAAAGGGAGGGAGGAAAGGACGGAGGAAGGGAGAGAGAGAGAGAAAGAAAGAGAGAGAGAAAAAAGGAGCAAATGTACATAGTTTGGCAGATTGGATATGTCAATCTGGGTTTTCAGCTGCTTTAGAAAAGCCTGTTGCTCTGACCACACAAGGCGCCATGACCACACTGGGCGCCATGCTCTGACCACACAAGGCGCCATGACCACACTGGGCGCCATGCTCTGACCACACAGGACGCCATGCTCTGACCACACTGGGCGCCATGCTCTGACCACACTGGGCGCCATGCTCTGACCACACTGGGCGCCATGCCCTGACCACACTGGGCGCCATGCCC